>VUJU01000277.1:0-25204 GCA_009835225.1 Aphis craccivora
TATATACATGCAAATATATTTTTGTAAATACTTATATAATTTACAAATTTAATTCTATAAACGATTGAAATTTTCCATTTAAATCAACTCGAGATCTATTTAAACTAATTATTTTTCCTTAAAATCTTCGATCAAGTTAGACGATTTTAGTGGAAATTGTGAAAAGAAAAATAAAACGGAAAATTTATAGGGATTCGAATATGCCTTCACAATTTGTATTCACGTTTTTGTCCGATCTATCAATTGGTACGACGGAAATAATGTATATGCTTAACGTACGACTTAATCAGAGTAATAACATAATATTATAATATTATATTAATATGATGTTGCGTGCATGCTTGCAAATAATGTGAGGACCACGGAGACCCATCAAATAGCCCATGTGTTTTATATCCCCCTACCTCCGCTATAATAATAATAATAATAAAAGGTATCACATTACCATTACAGCCTCATAACATTTTAATATATCGTAGAGGGTCGTTTAAAATTTCGAAATCCGAGGTGATTGCATGCGTATTAAACACGCGTGTATGCATCAACGCAAGTCTGCGATAATTTCTAGACAGTTCATACGTGTCTTTTTATACAGTAATAATTTTATGTATCGGACCAATTTGTCAAAATATCTAGACAGATGAAATAGTATTCAAACGAATCAAAATCATTACATATAATATTATATACCTAGTCTTTATTGTTTATATAAGTTTTTTTTAAATCTATCCTATGGCTTAGAAATTAACCATAGGTATCTGATATCATTATATACTATATAGTACGTATAGAGTTCATTATATATATATAACTATTAACTATAAAAAAAAAGGTGTCGTATTATAAATATATATTAAACGCGTTCATTATTTCTTTTAGGAGATTTAAAGATTTCTACTGTTGGTACATCATATAGTTATACAAAATGATACTTTCAACCTCTCTACGATTACGCTAATTATCATATTATCATAATACGATCGTTTTGTTTCAGAACATATGACGCACATGATTCGAAAGTCCAAAAGCAAAACAGTAAGGGTACTGGCGGACGTGTACGCGAGCATCGAAGGACCGGCCGTCGGTCCGTTGGACGCATTTTATGGACGGCTATCGCGGTACGTGCACGAGGACCCGGAAACGACCCCTGCATCGAGCCTGGAAGACGCTGCTTCTCGGCTGTTCACTGACCTATTTCCGATCGTCTACCGAACAGTGGCCGCGGCGGCCGACAGACCGGATGGCGGCGCGTCCGAGTTCGACGAGGATTACGTTCAATGTCTAGCCGGCAAAGCGTTAGACGTTAAACCGTTCGGCGACGTGCCGTACACACTAGCCAAGGACATTTCCAGAACGTTTTCCGCCACCAACGTCCTCGTACATGCACTCAGGTAATAAATTTTAGAGATAGACAATAACGATATAGTTTTGTCCTAGATTTTTTTTTAACGATTTCTGGGGTTTTTTGCGTTTTCATTTCCGTGACTATCAGTATTATTGTAGAAACGAACTGAAAATAAAGAAAAACAGTCTGATCGATTAGAAAAAAAAATAAATAAAAAAATCACATCACGATATGCATTATTATTTAAAATATTTCAATGTTAATACAAGATATCGTCCAATAAATTATTACTTGGTCAAATATTATAACTATACGATACTATACATGCCAGGGACGCTCGCGGAATTGTTGCTCAGGGGGAGGGGGCAAAAAATTGCTAGTACCTAAGTTGCTATGGGAAGATTTACTGCCACATCTTCCATATACTCATACTTTGTAATAGTATCATTAATATTTTTTTTAAATTAAAACTAATTTAAGTTAATATAAAATTACACTATTAATTCTAATATTTATAAGGAAAAACATAATAAAGTTTTAACAAAAAACAACTGTATTTGATTGAATTTACATATTACTTCATACTTTATTATTTTATTCAAAAAGTAATGGCAATCTCCTTTTGTTTGAAGAAAATAATTTAGTTGAATCATCAATTTGTTGATTAAAAAATGTTTAGGCATATGTGTAACTGCATATACGGTCGTCTTCGTCCTCGACGCCAATTAATAATAATTAATAATGCATTCAGCGAACAATTTGTATATTTAAAATCGCGCTAATATCAATTAAGTCTTTAATTTCATCACTTAAATACAACGAGTTTATCATAATATTATGTATGTAGATACGGCGGTCAACTGGTGGACGAAGAGCATTCCCGGTCGTGGCTGGGTTACGGAAACAGGGAACAGTGTACGGCGGCACTAACGAAGATGAGACAGTGCTCGTGGTGCGACGGAAAGGACGCGAAACCGTGTCACGGACTGTGCGTGAACGTGATTCGCGGGTGTTTGGCCAGAGAGACGGCGCACCTGGACGCGCCGTGGACCGGATACTACGAGGCCGTCGACCGGCTGGTGTCTGCCATCAACAACGGGCAGTCGTCGGTGTGTCTGGAGGACCTGCTAAGATCCCTGCACTCGAGGATATCCGAGGCCATTATGTACGCGATGAACCACGCTTCCGATATACAAAACAACGTGAGTAGGATTTTACGTATTATTCATTAGTCTGACTCTTTTGTTGAATCTCGTGAGACAGTTACAGGTATACTTATTAATCACGTACCTTTGACTCTGTAATGTGGTCCCGATTGTTATAACTATCTCACGGACTTGTTTCGTCATGGATTTTCGACAATCGTTTAGTAAATCTGTCACACTTCGTGTTCCTTCTTTTTTTTCATTTCCTTACCTTATTTACCTTCGAATACCGGGCATATGATGACTAACGATTACACTTAGTATACATGATACGCATACTGCGAAGGATTAAAACCATCATTTTCGATTGAAAATTTGTGTTGCAGATTTATTTATAATTCTGTTCATGTTAATTTAATAACTAGGTAGATACGTGTATTTTCTACTCATGGATTTGACAAAATGTTTTTATTATTCATTTTCGGGTTGTACCTATACTTGTGTTTGTTTCCGTTTGTCGTAATAAAATCTTTGTACGTGTAAAAATTGATGAAAAAAGGTTAGGTGTAATAGCGTTTTATCGATAAAATTATTAAAACGTATGTTACATACATTTATTCAATAAGCTTCTTGGCGATAATATTTTTGTGCAAATGACGCGGTCGTAATATTCAGGAGGTACCTTAGTACCTCCTATAATGCATCGCGGAAAGCAGAAATCAAATGTTGGAGAGATGAAACGAAAGACCAGGTGGTCCGAACTCGTGGAATTCAAATGTACGGCGATTCCCCCGCAGATATCAATGACTCTGGGCGATCGGATATCTCCGACACGGTTTTACTGAATGGTTCGGGCGGTATCATAATAATATAATACGTACCCATTATAATATGTATAACGTATACGCGAGGCCGACGTCGGGACCCGAAATACCGACCAGACGGATCGGTGCGCCTAGTAGCGCCACCTGAGATTACGAGACGACGACGTGCACATCGTCGTCGTCGCCGGGGCGAGGACCGGTGCAACGCGTATGACTCATCTCAATGAAATGCTGGACTTCCATTGGTCCGGCGAGAGGAATTCCGATCTGCCGGCACCTTTCACGCACACACACGCAAACGCACGTGTATATATACTTGCATACTGCATTATATTTATATATATGTGTATATACACACAGACGTAGGCGTGTACACAAACGCACAACCCTTCCGATACTAAACTCGATTTACCATATTTGGACCGGTTCTAACTCGCACATAGGTACACACACACAAACGCGAGCCTGCTCGCTGCACCTCCTGACAATCCGCATTTACCTATATATATAAATTATATATTATATTATTTACAAGCAGAACCCCGTACATACCTATATATATATATACGCATTATGTGTAGGTCCACAACAATGTGGAAGCACATATGATGAGTGAACAATATAAGACGAATTCGGTCGATTTGTATAGCGCTAACGAGGTGCCGGCGGTATGTTGCGGCGTAGGAAAAACAGGACGTTCGATAGCGGTACACCCCCTCCTATGGTATGGGGTTGGAAACCCGTCAACTGAGTTTCATCCAAAACCTTACATTAGACACGGTACCAATAAGCACTGCACAATAGGCGGTATGCCATCGTTGTTGAAACGACAAGTTTTGTCGGAATTCGTTTTGCGATATCAATATAATAATAGTTTTTGAGTATTTTTCGTTGACGTTACAAAATAAATCGATTATCACGTCTGGAAACCGTTTTAAAGACGCATCTACTGATTATATACGTAACCGAACGATAAATCATCATCCTGCAAGTGTCGTCGTTATTCTTTTCGTTCTATAACGACGCGGCGGTCATGTGAGTGTATAGAAAAAAAGAATAAAAAACAATCTACCTAATACAATTTGAAAAAATCGTCAACAAAACTATAAAGCAAGAATCTGAAAAGTAACGGAATTATATTAATAAACATTATTATCGAATGGCATACTTACATTTTTCTTCGCAGTGCTTTGTTTCAACGAAACTGGGTCAAATTAGTGAAAACTGGGTTTTTTCTATTTTTTAATTTTGTATACCTATATACCTATATATATTATAATATAATATGTATGTAGATACTATACTCTTCACAAGAACACTATGGCGGCGTGTGGAATAGAACGATGAAAAAGGAAAATAATACGCATTTTGTATTGAAGGAGCGAATATAATAACGAAAGTAATTTTTCTAATATTGAAAACACATAATATTGAATGAAAAAAAAAAACAAAATAAAATTAGGCTAATTTTAATTTATACACGCAGAGAAAATTAATAAAAGAAAAGTGAAATGTAAACGTTTGAAACTATAATTTACATTGTACGAATAAAATAGTTAATTTACTTTTGCAAAAGTCTCGGACCAAGACTTTTGCATAACCGAAAATGGCTAGCCCACAAGGTAAATAAATAAACTATCAATTGTTATTTCTACATCGTTATTCGTTATGAATAATCTATTATTGTATAATCGTCTTATACTCGTTATACATTCAAACGTCGCACCGTTTTTAAAATATATATATAATTAGAAGAGGCGTTACAAATAATATACAAACGTATTTAAGTACGTATAATTATTATTAATAATCTGCGATTAGCCATGTACGTATCGCTAAAGGAAGCACACGAGGCGATGCAATGGTATGGAAATCACACTGTATATTTTAAGACAGGAATGGTTAATATACCGAGTTAAGGCCAACGATTTATATGTGTGACAAGATTATATGCATGGCGGCGACGTCGGCGAACGATGCATTTTTAGCGTGTACCTCGGAATGGAATGTCGCCGTGCAGTTGGTTTATTTTTACCGGGCATAAAAAAAAAAGATAGAAACACACATACGCACGCAAGGAGGGAGAGTGAAATAATGTACGGTAGAGGGGAGGGTAGAGGGATAGGGGAAGAGAGAGATAGAAGCCGGTGTATCATTGGCAACAGGAAATTTCTTATTAGAACCCGAGTGAAGAACGGGTGTCTGGCTCCCCAATAAATCTGTCGCGAGTAAAAATTCCAACGATCGTGCCAAAAATAAGACCATTTCGTACTAGATTTGTCCCCCGAGTGCTATAAACCCTTTAAAAAGTTCAACAGGATGGATTCCACGTTTAATATATTTTATTTTCATTTATAAAATACTTTTAAATTTAATAAGTCCACGAAGCAATATAAGTTTAACACACAAAACTTCAACACCAATTCAGTCCAGTATTATACCTTGACATTTTGTCGACTGTTGGAAGTTGTCAAATTAATTTAATTACAAACTACATGCTACCTATATTATATTGGCAGTTGATTTTATTTTGTTTGTCGAATTACGAACAGCGTGGTTGTATAATCGCATTAAAATGTAAATGTATAGGGATATTTTACCATAAACTCGAAATGTATCATATATTATATTATTTTAATTGCCGAATATTTAAAAAAAAGTTATTTTATACGTTTTATCGAACAACAATGTTTTATACAAATTTAACAGTTTTAGATTGTCATATAATTAATAACGTCTAACAACAATATTATGCTTTTTTTAAATGAAACACAAAATTGTATATCCACAGGGAAAATCATCGGTAGTCAAAATATTAAAGGTGTTAATAAGTTACTACTAATGACCTTATATCTAATTAGAATTTTGATTTATACATACGTTGCTAGTTTGTATAACTGCTTACTTAAATTCCGTACACGTAAGTAGGTATAAAATTTCCAAATCCCCTAGAGCAATGTTTTATTTTTTCATTGGATAAAGCTATACTAGAATAGGTAAATCGTACATGTTTAAAATAATAAAAATAAAAAATTATGCAGATTGCCTCGCGATATAAAACAGTCAAGGGCCCGACCTTTTAGAGTAACAAAATATATTTTAAATTTAAGTTGATATATATAGGTACAACGCTAAGAAGAAATAAATAAATATTTAATTTGTTGTTTCTTAAATTTAACGATAAATTAAAATCCATTAAATTAAAAACTAATTATATGTGTTACACGTAATATAATAATATTATACAGCATTTGAAACAGTACTGGTAAAGTTGTTAAGTGGTATGTATCAATATTTTTTTGAACTATAATTTTGTATCGTAAACACTGGTTTCATGTTTAGTACATAACGTTTTAATGGTTTATGGTTTAGGACTATGCGTTAAAAAAAAACAATATTTAACAAAAGTCGGTTATGCGTGCAAATATAATAATAATACAATAAATTATACATATTATATAGACAATAATATATGGCTGCCGAATCGATATTTGTATATGGTTTCGACATGTTTCGACATGCCAGATGATGTTCGGTATCTCGTGATTAATCACGAAAAGTAAAACGAAACTATTATGGCCTCTTGTATACGGAAAGAGAGAGAAAAAATAAAAACAAAAAAAAAATCTAAAGTGGATATATAGCTATGGAAAAAAACCGGAGAGTAATCGATGATGTGTTATGACGCGTTTCAAATCCGTCGATTGTGTTTAGTTAAATATATATAATTATACGGGGCATTCACCGTATACCTTGTAATATACATATAATAATAATAATAATAATAATATGCTGTTCGTTTGAATTGTGTCGCGATCAACGCGAATTGGTTTATATATATATATTATGTTGTACAGACAAGGTGTGTATAATAGTTGTCGAGTGTGCTCGTTCGTTCCCGATATAATAACAGTGCACTGCATGACCACAACTCGTAATTATTCGACGGTTAAGCGCACACATAATGTATTAAATACCTATACACACATTTAAACATTTTTCAAAAACCACATGTTTCAAAATACATTTTAAAAAATAGTGCAACTTTTGTTGAGAGCGAAGTACAATAAAAAAATCTTAAGATGTATGAAAACAAAACTGTATAGTTTTATGTTACTTATTATTTTTGCATATTTAGGTATTTTCTGCATTCTAAGATGTATTTCGGTTTATTTTGGATTTTTGAGTTATTATATATTTCTTTCTAGCACATTTTATTTTAAATAACGTTTATCAAAACAACAACCTGTTTTTTTACCATATGGTTATTGGACATTTGAACAGTCTTGGACTGCAAGTTGATTCAGTATTTGAATGAACACGTACCTCACCGATTTAAATATTACCCATGACTTGTTTAAAGTTATTCGTATTTTAGATGTTATTTATTTTATTTTATCTATATTTAATATAATATAAAATAAGTGTCAAGAAAAAATGTTTAGCGTATATTTTAGAGATTTTTAAGTGCACACATGGTTGTTGCTATATTTTATTTCATAATAATCATCATTTGAATATAATTCAAGGAGGCGGACAAAATAAATGTGAAACGATATAAACGTTTTCGGGAGCGGCATAAGCCGTGATAATTAGACGGGATGTAAGACAAAACTTGAGTGAGTGATGTTATAACGACAAAGAGTAAGTTCGTTATAACTTCTTATAATATATATAAATGCATAAAGATGGAAGAAGAAGAACAACAAGAAGGCAGATAAGAAAGAACTGGAGAAGAAGACGAAGACTAGTAGTTTGATATTCATATACCTATAGGTATATAAACGAGTAACATATAAACAGTTACACGGCAAAATTGCTGCGACATTCTATCGGAGAATTCCGTCACTTATTTTTATCGTTCGACATATTACCGGAATGCTATTATGCCGCAATATTTCTCGGTAGGCTATACACTAACACGCACAAGCACACATGCACAAAATATATTATAATAAAATTTAAGTAGAATGTCAGCTGTGGTACAAATGGTACAATAATGCGTGGTGGCCGAGGATGCTGCGAAGAGATTTCTCCGCGGTCTGCTCCGGTGCGCCGGTCGATTCGTAGTCTTGCATCCGTATTTACTATTTTTACTTTGAATTCACTAATTTAATATATTTTCATTGCTACTATACTTCCGTCGACGCGGTAATAATATTATATAGTTAAGATGTTGCTCGCTTATTATTTAGCAACTATTTTATTTTACCCGCCCCTGAATTATTGTTGTGCCAATAGTAACACATATATAGGTAAGACATCAGTACGCAAGTTTTTTTTTTTTTAATCCGTGTCTAACGCATGTTGATAGATACTTAAAAATTTTAAATCTCGAATCGATGTTGCATATTATTCCGCTTTTAAAACAAAATTTGATTTTTACGTCTTCAAAATTTCATCCGAGATAAACATTTTTATTGACAAGATAAATATCAGTGTGCCATTAAGTGCATTAATTGGTAAACGCTATACAACGCAGTATTAATTCTTTAACAGAAATGATTTATTGCTTTACGTAGAATCTTTTTAATATTTACATTTTTTACACATAACCGTCAGAAACGATAGAAGTTAAGATTATTAATATTAATATTATAATAGTTTCTTTAGTAATTTAAATATTTCAAGAAGCCAATAGTAAAGGTCACTAAATACACACCTCGCTCTTGGTATTTTTTATGGTCTTTAGTGTTTAGCTACGAAATAAGACCTGTGAATAAAGAAATGTGGTTTTTTTTAAGTACTTAACAGATGTATGTTAGATATTAGCATTAAATCCTATTTATAATCAATGATATTAGTGACAAAACAAAATATTTCACAATTTTATTTTTCCAATTCAATCACTGTGCGCGCTGTATGTCAGTATAATATACTTCAACGACTTAGAACCGGCAGGTATGCAGTGAGCGTTTCGTTCTATAGTTCTACTGAATTCGACACTAAATAATATTATAATTTAGGTCAATTGGCACTCGGCAGTTTTTAAGATAATTTCTACCTGTAGGTATGTGGACAACTCCCATTCATTAATTATTATGATGAGCATATTGTAGTGCTACATTTGTATTATTCCAGTAAAATCAACTTATAAAGAATTTGGTATAAATGTCCAAGCCCCAAACATTAAAACAATATTTTATGATAACTTTAATCAACTTTTTTTTTATTTATTTATAAGAAAAAGGTTAATTATTATTGAAATATACAAAAATATATTTAACATTAACGACAAATTGTAATAAGTGACTGTCTAAATTTGTCTTTAGTTGTTATAGTTTAAAATCTAAATAACACATACATTAAGAAATCCACACTTGTTTTCAAAATCTATTTCGTATTATTTGAATGACTAATATTCAGTAGGTTTACTCTGAAATGAAAATAGATATTTTTAGAATAAAAAACAACGCTATTTGTAGTGATTCACTACAGTTTATACTTGCTCCTTTTTTCATCAATTATACAGTTATTTAAAATCTAATTTTTTGGGATTTTTAAGCATACATAATTAAATACCATATTTTCAAATTTGTTGTACTATTTAAAGAATATTCCGTGGAACAAACTTCTGTTTTAAATGAAAAACCCTTTTTTATAATGTAAATAATTTAATAAGCTGATATTTTTTCTATAAAATTTTACATAAAAAATAAAATTCGAACCTGTTCCTTTTTAAGTTATTGATATTTGAATAGCAAGGTTAAAAAGTCTATGATAGTAATAACTTAAAGTAAAATAAGGAGTTTTCCAAAAAAAAAGTGATCCACTAAATTGTTTACAGTTAAAAAGGAGGTTCTTGTTTGAAAATAAGAAGTGTGAATAGCCACAGTTCAATCGCTAAGTAGTACAAAAAATCTCAAATATTTGAAAGTATAATATACTTTATGTTATTTAATTAAAAATTCCAAAAATCAGTATTTAAATAAATTCATTAATAAGTGAAAAATAGGGTTGAGCATATTTGATGAATTACTCTACATACGTAATATACTATATACATACTTCATAAGTTTTATTCCGGTGTATATTATATAATAATTATTTAAGTGCCAGTTTGGTTAGATGTCCGAACGATCCGGAAAAAAATCGAGTCAAGTGTAAACGAGTTTTGTTAGTATGTTATTTATATTATATACTTATTATAATAAATTAACACGAAATTATCATTTATTATAAATAATATGTAATTTATGTTGTGCGCGTATAATATACGTTATTAGATAACGATATTTAATAATTTAATCGCTGTGGAGCTTTAAGTGTATGCAAGAATAATTTTAACGACGATTTTTCTTGTTTATAGTTAATTCTTATTATATCTTTTCGTTAGACTACACATTTTCCGCTGTACTGGGTGATTTATTTTTATTGAAAAACGCTCTTTATTTTAAAAACTATCAACGTTTTTCAAAAATATGATTATTTCAGGTCGTTACGATATAGCATTAGAGTAGTGTTAGTCCGCACTACTTCGCTCATCAAAACTTTCAACAATTCTTATACAACGAAGGGTTAACTATACTATTAGTTCAAAATTAATTTTATATGAATCAAAATACCCCGAGTAAATACTCCGTATCAGATATGAAATAAAAAAATGTACGCTGTCATTCGATAAAGTAAAAAATACGATCAACAATAAGTTGTAAAATTTTTTTTCCAAAAATGTTTATAGTTATTGAAGTGATGAACGTTTTATAGTTTAATGAATCACCACCTCATATGACTAATATATAGTATACGCAATCGATGCGGTATAATATATTGCTATCGAAAAACTCGAAATTCAGGTGTTGGCAAAATGATATCGATACTACATAATAATAATAATAATTAATAACATGTATATATACGCGCATTATCACCGTGTCGATTCGCATTCGCACGGTGCGGTGTGCGTCCGTCAGCGCGACAAAGGCGTCTGCGGGTAACCCGATGTATAATACGACTAGTTTTTTTTTTTTTTTCGTTCAGCCGTACACAATATACCAATTTATATTACATTATTATATTATGTATACACATACGAGTATTTTGTGTGCACCATATTATACGCTCTCGTTGCAGTTTTACATTTCGCTCGTTCTCCTCCCACTCCGCGCCCAACAATCTATTATATAGGTATCGGTAAGTACGCGTATATAGCTATAATATATATTATTGTGCTCTCGTCCCGGCCGACGTGCGGTTCGCGTGCGTGTGTGCTTGTGGTGTATAATACGTGCGTATGGTCGAAAACCGAGCTGCGCCGGGGAGACTAAACAAACACCGCGTGGGTTTCAACTGGAGGGGAAAAACTGAGAGTCAGTATTATTATTATTATTGCAGCGTGTTGTCGTAGGTTTTGGCCGGTCGGTTTGCCGACGAAACGATTCGAAACGTACTTGGACGCATAATATTATGTTACCAGCTACCGCGAAAACTGCGATATTCTCCTATACCATACGATACTTGAATTCCACTATAGGTTACGTACCTACCCATATTGTCGCATATATGTGTATAAAAATGAACGTTCCCCTGAAGTTTGAACGCAAGTTCAACCAAATCGGTGAAAAAGGGTTATACTAACTATACAATATGATCGATAACCGATATCATTTCATCGAAATCATATTTTTTTTGCTCGCAAATAGTAACTAGATAATGTGACGTTTGATGGTGAAAAACGTCCCTAGACTTCCGGTTTCTGTATAATAATACATATCTATGCAAATGATGGTATTACACGGCGAACGATGTTAATTGTACAAATGAATGGAATATTTTTCACAAAATAATAATATTCGTTTCCATAATATGAAATTTTGATTATAAAATAGATAAACACCATTACACGAATAATCGCGATGTAGTATGTATATCATGAACGTACGTCTATGCGTAAATTATATTACGAGTTTATTGCTTTTTGTAAATGAATAAAAGTTGAATAAATCATTGTATATATTATTTTGGAAACTATATATATACAGTCGTTTTTATACGTTTAAATTAATTTGTAACTTGATTATTTTAAATTAGATGTTGCTGTATATTATTAAAAAAAAAAAAAAAAACATTTTACTACTTTATTATATTTAAAATTTAAATATATTATATTATGTGCAATATTTTTAACGTTAGTATCGAATTACAATACACATGTACACTACGAATAACAGTTCTGTATAAATAGTTGAGGTATGTTTATAGACATAGTCTACTCGATTGTAAAGCGCTGATTGGACTTTTAATTGGACATCCTACTATTTGTGCCGGTAAAGAATTGACCACCGAGATATACATAAGTAATACAGTTTACGGTATAAATTATTTTTATCGTTCCGTAGAATAATTTTTCAAATTGAGTTTAATTGTTTAGAGTTTTCATTATAGTTTTGCCAACAACAGACGAATGATTTATTCGTTTCTGTCACGTCTAAGAACGTTTACTCGAAACGTAGGTAAAAAAATTAAAGAATGGAATTTCAAATACATCCGATTGTGTGTACAGTGCTTCATAACGGTTTCTCGAAAACGGTACCTATTTATTATATATGTATAATATCGAGTAGAGCTGTAACTCTACGTAAATATTGAAGGTCCTCCATCGCGATTTTTTTTTTTTTTTTTAATTTGAAAATTTCAAATAATTTTGTTACATTTGCTAAAAAACGTGTATACAACATAACAATTGTATAACACTGTGAGTGTGAATATACGTCGACTATATTCATTGTTATTATCAATTAACTAAAAAAAATAGACACACACATACATATATTATAATATGTACGATAAAAAAAATTGGCAAAATAAAAACCGAAATTTTTTTTAAAAAAAAAACGATTACCTACCTATAACAAAGATTTTGAGATTTTGAATAACTTATACAACAATATATGCTTTTATTGTTATTATTTTTTTTTACGCGAAATTCGCTACTATATAGCATTGAACCAAAACATTCGTTTAATTTCATACATTATATTATTATCTATAACACGAGTGTGCGTCGTGTACCTATGTATAATTATTATTTGCGTACATATATTATACCGCTGTTTCCGACCAGCGAAGGGTCCGAACGTGGTTATTATTTTTTTTTTTTGGCTAATTCATTACTTGTTTTTACACACGATGACACTAATCTGTTTAACATATTACACACACTTAGTATAATCACCCTATGTTAAACAAACATCCGTTGCACGATGACTAAATTAGGGACTGAAACAGCGTTACGAATTATATTATTAAACGTTCACCGTTTTACATTTTTTTCCTTCGTATAGTATTAGCCACTCAAAAAGTCAAAATTATATAATAATTAATTACGTATATTAGTCGGTAGTTTATAAAACTTGATAAAGTTTTGATATTATTGATTGAACTAAACTAACGCTGTTATAATATTAAACTGAATCCTTAAATATACATATATATATATATATATATATTTAATATTATACATTATTAGTACAGGGGACATTTACTGCGAAATAATAGAAAACAATATTGATTAAACTATGACCATTAATTTAGTCAGTTATAAATTGTGTGATCGGACGTGGGAGTATAATTAATTATAGAAGAATGATTAGTTTTGAAGAGTTATTATTGATTAAGAGTGATAAATTATTAACAATATATTTATACGTATGGTATACGAATTTCTTACAATATGTATATTATTATTGATTTATTGAAGTATAGTAGGTATAATAGAAATTTTGTTATAATGCTAGTATTCAAGTATAATATAATCGTGATAAGTTCATAAAGTATGGTAGTAGTTCAATAAAAAAATTAATTAAGATACTTTTAGAAATATTTTTGCCTATTAATATCTGTATAGAATACAGGTATTAAGGGTACTCAGTATGTAAATTATAATATAGGAAGTGTATTTGTTTCAAAGTATTATTATACCTATCATTTCTAACCTACATAATAATATATTATAATACAAAACACTGATAAGACAACTATTTAGAATCAAGTTAACGATTTATTGTAATTTTTAAAGGTGTGATAATTACTTTTTTAACTAGTTATTTACTTGATTTCAAAACAAAATTGAGAATATTAATTTATTTATTGTCATGACTTACAATTATTATTAACGTATTACGCGGAAATTATATAAGTACCTAAGTACATCAAAACGTCACTACATAAATATTTATCGATGGTAATTTACCAGTGGATTGTGGATTTTAAATTTAGCTTTAATTTCAAATATATCCACTTACGATTTACGATAATTGGTTACAAAGGATATTTACTACGTATGACCAAACTAACTAGAATAAGTCTTATCTACAATTGTAGACTATTGAATCGAATGTAATAATAAATAAGTATGTCCATAAAATATACCGAAACGGTTCTTTTGACAATCATTTTAGGATTTATAAAAATGTATTTTATTCACTTCCATTTCAAATGGTGGTCGTAAAAAAGAAACAATCGCCATCGTTGTGATGTGTCGATCATTTATTTATTTTCATGACCCAATTCTTTTAGTTTGATTATCGTCGTGCGAGCTGTGAGTTATCGCACACTGGCAGCTGGGAGGAGAGGCGGGAGGCGTCTGTTTTCTTTTTATTCGGTGTTGGCGTTTTCCGAACAATATAAGTGACAATTAGAGTAACGCGTCGTCGGGCGTTTTCCTTTGATTAAGTTTTTGGCAACAGAGAGATATACGCTCGAGCGGTCGAGTGTAGTAGACGACAGCACGGTCGTCGCGGAACAATAATAACATAATACATATCGATCTGCACCTTTATAGGTTACTGGGAGGTATACGTCGGTCGTACGCATATAGTGTTAAAGTTTATCGAAACACGATAATAATACATATTATTAAACTTATTATTTACGCAAAACGTACATGCGTAAAATAACGTGTACATAGGAACCTATCTATAATAAATACTCATCAATCCGACCATGGCCAATATAATAATAGTATAATACGTACATATTGTATAATATTTATATAAGCATATACGATACGTGTATACGTGTGAATGGAAATAGTGAGATAAAAAGAGAAGAGAGAGAGAGAGAGAGAGAGAGATAGAAAGAGTGATATGCCGGCATAGCCCGAAGTGACATACGCGACACACCCCAAAAGTTCGATACGACCCACTCGTTTCGTCAAAAACCACATTTTGATTTACGATCATCCCGCGGAGTGGTTTCTTCGAGAAATAGAAAACAAAGACATCGTAAATCCTGCGACGCCTACGTTCATTCGAGTATGTATACCTATCATAATATTCGTGTGATATACAATATTGTAAAAATCATATATAAGTCAAATGTTATCGATAACTTGAACGCGTAGCACGTCATACTATATTGCGCGAAAATCGAATGAAAATATCGACGTGCATAATATTACTATACGATATCACATTTTCTACTCTCGTGTACAATGTGCATATTTCAGTATAAAATATTATAATATTAAGTATCCCACAATACATTATGATAGTGCCTACGCGTTTTTTTTTTTTTTGGTCGAGACGAATAATAAAAATACGATTTGTTCGATCGCACAATTGTTTGAGAGTAGAATTATACTAAGTATTAAGTATAATATATTCAATATGTTTATAAATTTGTTGTAATCGACTAATTTTAAAATTTGGAAAAACATTAAGGTTTATCGTGTATGATAAATAATTCGATAAAAAATAAATTAAAACACCTGTTCCATGCAATCATAGAACGGAAAGAGAATATAATATTATGTTTCATCGATTTCATAAACAAAAAATCGAATCAGACTTGACTTGTTTGACATACTATGCAATATCTAGTATTAAACATTAAATACACGCGTGGTTAATGTTGCCATTATTAATTCGTGTGCAACAAAACGTTATTGTCGTTCAATAATGGATTATGATCTTATGCATATTGTGTGCGTTGTTTATATTATTATTATATATACGCAAGGATTTCGTATATAATATTAAATAAGCACACACATACAAACATCACATAACATGAATAAATAGGTATGGGTATTGTATGAGATGATGATGGTCAGAACGAGTTTTGAAATTCAACATTTTCAATGTAGGTACTATGAACCGCGCGGTGATAACTCGATTTGAGAATTAAACGCCTATTTCCCATTTAAATTTGGTAGGTACCTACATACGTATGTAGTTTTAATTTGCATCGATCGTTATTCAGTTATTCGGTTTGAGGACGAGATCCTGCCACATCGTATAGCTGCAAGGTAGCTTTAAAAAAATAACAAGACAAGATGTCGTTTATTTATACAACGCGGTTATTATATGGTCAAATTGCGGTAAAAAAATGCCAATTTTTTATCGTTTTATTTATTTATTTTTTTGTTGCATAGTATTGAAATCTCATACCAAGGTTAATTTAACAGAAACAAAAAAATGCACGCCCAATGATTAATTTGAGAACTAAATGTAAATTGTGTTTGGCTAAAAATAAATGTCAATTGCATAGGTTCCACGACGAGAGATTGGTATTGACTAAAGAGAGCCACAATAACAACATGTGAGATAGTTACATTTACAGGAAAACAAAACAAAAATCACGTATATATTATCATAATATGCTGGCAATAAGTCTTAAAACTCATATTCTTAACATACATATTATACTTTAATGACATGTGTACATAAATGTTTTATGAACACTTCGCATGAATGCATATTATTATTTTAATAATCATATTTATGGTGGTATGTTCGTTAATTTATGTTTATTTATTAAACGAGAACATTCGGATAGGTTATTTGGAGATAATGAATGAGATTTTTGTTAAAAAAAAAGAATTTGGTATTGCCACAAAACACTCTTCAATAAAGAATATAAATATTTAAAGATAATTATATGGTTATTGAGTATATATACTCTAAAATCTGAATTTGAATAAATTCATTGTTAAAGGAAAACATAGAATAAATCATCATATCCTGTGTTTTTTTATAAGTTATATTTTTTATATAATGTTCTGTTTATAAAATATGATCAACATGGTCGACCATGTGTCCCCTATAATATTATATTGGCGTAACGTACCTTTATAAAATTCTAAATAATCGCGTAAATGTACCTATACGATGAGTATGTCGTTGCATACCTACCTTAATAGGCTATATAATTGCGAATCAAACATTATTTATTGTTCTGTTTATTATCGATTGGAAGTACAAATCCTACTCGACTCTGTACGCTCACGTTGGTTGTCTCTGAATTCCAAAAAGTATCAGTGTTCTCGTAAATATGTAGTTGATCGAATCGATTGTTGGAACAGTATTATAGAGGTAGGTACCCAACACGAGCAATGCTAAAGTCGTGTGTGTGTGTATCATACTGTTTAAACGTGCGCAATTTTATTAAATTACGGCAAAATACTCGACACACGAGGGGGGAAAAGCGAACATATAATGTTATAAAGGTGGAACCTAAATCAATCTATGTCAAGAACGGTTTTTATGTTTCCATATAAACATTTCTGTAAAACTTTTTTCGTCTTATTGTTTTTTATTTTTTTTTATATATATA
Organism: Aphis craccivora; assembly: GCA_009835225.1. Classification (NCBI taxonomy): domain Eukaryota; kingdom Metazoa; phylum Arthropoda; class Insecta; order Hemiptera; family Aphididae; genus Aphis; species Aphis craccivora. Next base: position 17,871 of record VUJU01000277.1, read on the forward strand.
TATACGAAGTTGGTTCCGCGTAAGAAAGTAATTTGCCAGCTTACAATAAATAATATTGTTTTATTATGTATTAACGCATTCGAAGAATTCCATTTACATTGTTCACTTCATTTTAAACGTATATATGCGTTTGTGTGTGTGCATCCTGCAATAACGATTTAATAAGTTATACTTATAAATATCTGCCACAATGTTATTTATTACGCGTTCGTTATATTTTATCACTCGGTAACACTCAAATTATACCTCGAACGTATTAGTAGGAGTGTTTAAATGTTTTCGTGTTTTTTGTTTTTTTTTTTTTACTGAAGATTTGGTGAAAAACTTTATTTAAACGTTACGTGCCAAACACTCTAATCTTAACCATTTTGATGTCGCATAATTTTATTATGGTCAGTTAGACACGAGTGCAATCAACTGATCTCAACTAGGTGTAATGCAAGTTAACATTCCATAATTTCGACGAGATCGCAAACCTTATTTGACTCTCTGTTAATGTAATTTTTGAAGGCGTCGACACGCACTGAAATGTAATAGAAAAATAATATTTAGCTATAAGTATGTTAATTATCGTGATCGGCAACTGCGCTACGAGAAAATCGTAAATCAAAAACAAAAATCTTTCACAATATAAAGAACGAAGCGCTCGCGTTACCAACAATGATTTGGAGGAAAAACAAATCGATTAATTACAGGTATATAGGTATAGGTGTTGGTTATTGCCGTGAGAAACGCGGAGCTGTCGTCTGCGCATCGCCGCGCGTACGCAGTTCATTGAGAATAATAATATAATATATATATTTTTTTTTCATTACCAAACGGCGGCGGCGCCCTAAATTGTTCGCCTCTCTCTCTCTCTCTCTCTCATCAGTCTCAGTCTCTCATCATAGCTTGCTCTTTATTTCTCTCTATACACCTCGTCGTCTCGACGTCGTCACCGTCGCAGCCCGAAGGCGACGACAACGTCTTCAGTCGGCTCGCGTGTGTATGCCGCCGCCGCCGAAGACCAGTTCAGACATGTCGGAGACCCCGTCCGTTTCATTGTTATCCGTTTTTTTATATACTTTTTTATTATTATATATATTTTTTTTAATAATCTCCCCCCTCGCCTCACGCATTTCATTGTTTCTTTTACAGTCACGAGGTATTTTTCCCCTGTTCCTACTTCACCTCCCCGCGATTACACAACTACCGCCACCGCTTCACATACTCACGGTTATTACTATGCCTATATACTTCAACGCCGCCGTGGCACTGGTCGGAGGAGAAGTTAAGGAGAAAGAGGAAAAGGAGAATAATAATAATAAAAGGAGGAGGAACGGACGGAATACGAGTATAATATATAATATAATAAATATATATACCTATGTGTATACTGAAGGAGAACGAGAAGAATAAGAAGAAGAGTCATCGGTACGGAATCCGCGCGCCAGCTCGCGATCGTCAAAGAACTACGCAACACAATGATCGTCAACGTACCTACATATTATGTATTTTTATAATATATATTATATTGTAAATATAGAGATACCTATACATACATATACGATAAAATTCTCTCGATATACGCCGTCGCCGCCGTTCTTCTCCGGCCTCCCACGCTACGCAATCTTCCCTCCGTGATCTATAGGCCGCGCATACATTATACAATGTAGGTAGGTTCGTACGATATTATTATAATTTATATTATGTTTTATCGCATTCCTCGTCTTGTGCACACACTCACGTGTGTTCGAGCGCATTTTATTTTATATTTAAGTATAATATATCAAATTGTGTGTGTACGTAGTGTTGTGTATCTGCACCGCGAGTATATACAGTTTAATTATAATAAAATTAATATATCTCACGCGTACGGTATACCACCGTATTGTATTATTACACGTATACATCATACGCTCGACGATATTTCTCCCATATTTGGGTGCTAGAGCTATATATATATTTTTTGGAGAAGTAAAAAAAGTAACAACCAATGGACAGCTCCATGCTGCTTGTTCTCCGCAATGATTTAAAAAGCGACAAGCACAAGCTGAGTAAATAGCCTCACTGTTGACTTAAGTAAAATTACCTGAGCTCTTTTATATTACTACCGATGTAATACCCTTGGCCCTTACAACCGTCTAATGGTATTTTAAATGTTTTCGATTTGACCATAACGAGGTCTGCTGTTAAAGCTTTTCTAATTTTATTGGCACAGTCTACAAAGCATATAGTAGTTGTTCTAGTCGTTCTAAGTATAGTTGATTTTTTACCTTTTTTGTCAAATTAACATTTCTTACTAATATTACAGTCTGTGTGAATTAAATAAATACAAAATATATTGAAACATTAAAACGTATAATAGTTAACATTTGATAATAGAACTGATTGCTAATGTGGCAATTAGTTATTGTATTGTTATATCGTGATATTTATCGACATTGTCATCGACTCGACATTGAGGTGGTGCTGATTACGAGTGCTTTTTATTAGTCGACCCAGAGCAGTATCGAGTCTTATAAACTACGTTAAATAACAACTTTTTTTACAAAATCGTAGTATTTTACTTTTTCTCTTTCTTTAATTAATTCAGCAGCACATAAACTAATCAATTCATTTTTAATTATCGGGGACAGATAATACACTTGAATTCTTTCTTCCTTGTCTTAAAAGTGGCCAGCTTTATTTAAACTCTCACTCAAGACTAACTCGTTATTAGCAAGCAGTGTAAGATTCCCGATAAATTCCCATTGAATGATAATGGTAATAATTACTTTTGGAGATATCAATTTGCTTAACGCAAAGTAAGTACAGCTCTTATTCGTCTTTTTTTTAGCTCCCTCTAAAATAATCCTTAAAAATAACTTTCTACTGTTGTACAATTATTGTGTACCAATAACACTGATTTATGCATACTTGTAAATGTATATAAGCGGTTATAAAACGAGTTTTTTGTTCGTTTAAAAAAAATAACTTTGAAATTTTTAGGGATAAAAGTATTATAATTCTATAAAGTATAAAATATATGGAGTACGAATTGAGTAATAAAAATAATTGCAATGACGATTATACATTTTCACATTTAACTATATTATACTATATAGGTGTTATACTATTTGGTATACCACGAATTAAATTATGACCGAATTTATAGTTTTTGTTTATCAATATTTTATTACTTTGACGTCTCCTGCATCGAATCTTAACAAAATCTTTTTTTTATTCCTAAGCGGAATAGTGTTATAAATACTTACTGAAAACCAACTTAATGTACTGGAAGAGTTATCCCATCGTTACCACTCATAACCCGGCACCCGACATTCGCCGAGCTACACTCACTCCGATCGTTTACATCATGAAATCTATCTATCAACAAATGTCAGTTGACAGTAGGAAGTTTTAAAAATTCATTATGATTTTTTCTATTAATTACACAAAGCTACAACTTATAAATGATTTAAAAATATATGTATTGACGATTATTTCTAAATTAGATAAGTCGTTATTTTAACGGCATAATTCGATCGACACACACATGACATAATTATTATTGTCAACTAAAATTATTATTTATTAATTTTCTACGGAACATCGGATTGAGTGCAATTATTCGAACTTTACTTGTTTTAAGCCTAACTGCAACGATTAGAACATTTCGAGTTTGTATAAGAACTAAGGAGTGCACCCTAAGTAATTTTTGAAAATTATATAATACAATAGAATATTTATCGACACATCTATGAAATATTCACAGACAAACAGCAAGAACGTATATACTAATATACTGACGTATTATACATTTTGCTCGGCGAAACATTTTTTAATCGTTTTATTTTTTTTTTATTTATATTTTTAACTCAATATTATTAATAATTTATGCAATTGAAACCACACAATTGTTGAACTGAACACAGACCGAGAAAACATGCGACTGCAACTGGTCGTGTCCGTGGAGTATATACACTCGCCGCGCACATTTATCGTTGCCTCTGCGAGTACAACAACCGAAAAGATTTCGCGGCCGACGCGCGGCGATAAATTCTTAGATTTATCGCCTCAGCCGCTGTGGTGTTACAGGTATTGTATGTGTGTGTATACTGCAGCAGTCACGTACGCGTAAATAAAACAATTTGGACGCCGTTTCATTTTGCTCGTGACGCTTGTTAAAAACCTAATCACAACCTATTATATATTATTATTATTTACCGACCGGTGGCGAAGGCTATAATGGGCGGGAGACAGGTGGAAAGAAACGGGAAAAAACTAAATAATAACTTTCTGTTATCAAAAAAAAAAAAAACAAAACAAAATAATGTCATACTATTGACTAAATAATTCTGCCAATCTATTAATATAATGTACACTATGTACGACACAATATAAATTTGCGTTATGTAATATATTCATACCTTCACTACATACGACAAAAACAAATGATATTTGTAACCAATAAACATATCGAAAAAGCAATAACATTTTTCATACATTTTTCGACAGGGACGGAAAATCATCCCTTCTCCCGTCCAAACAATATTATGTAAAAGTTTGTTGCTAGGTAAAAACTAATGGCGGGGAGGGGAATAATTTATTAAAAAAAAATCGAAAGCATAACCTATAATCTATTGTTTTTACGCAAGTCTTAAAACTCGGTTGGCTTACATCAAGGCTTAGAAACAAATCTTAGTTATATACGAATTCTTTAAAAACGGGTGCATAACTTGTTTGAAAAAAAATATAATGTTACCATAATCGTATAATCATAATTCATGAAATAATTGTATTGATTTATTTTTTTTTAACCAAGATACCTAATGCGATAACGTTATTGACAATACGTCAACATATAATAGTATACAAAGGGAGAAACGTGAAACAAAATATGTATTTTATGCAATAATTTAAGAGAAACAATATTTTTATCATCTAAATGTATTCATTATTTATTTTGAACGTTTTTTATTGTTGTCATATCTGCAGGAGGAGGGAAAAATTCAAGTGAAAATGCCGTCCTTTTTATCCCATTACCCCCGAAAAAAAAATTATACGCCACTACAACTGGAGTTAATAAACTATTATAATACTCGTATGATATATTCTATAAATTACTGGACCCGCGGGCTGACTACAGGTACTTAACCTCATAATGTTTACAGAAAATAATGATACCACTTGTGCGTTGTACGTCTTACGGTCCTTATTACACGGACGTCAACTTACTAATAAGTATTCCGACCTGGGATGCTGTATCTCGAAAAACGTTTTAATCCACTGTCGTTCCGAGTGGTTCGGTTGGTTCCCGTGCTCTGGGGTTAAATGTGATGGGTTTGATGACAAAACGTTTTCGGATGAATGGCGCGGGTGGCGGATGCAGCGGTTCCGGTCGGGTTGTCGCAGAAAATCGCATCAGACAGCCTACGGGAAGAGAATAATCGCATATATTATAACTGTGTGGGTGTGTTTGTTTAGCGAAAGAATTTGCGACGGTAACGACAATAATACTATAACCGCACGACGATCGAGATTGTGCCATTACTGTACCTGTATATTTATGTACATAATATTATTATTATTATGCCGTCGTTTCCGTGCTATGCACAAATGCTAAAACTTGGTGAACAACCGGAATAATATTTTAATTACGAAATATTTAACATCAGAATATAATATACATAGTTAAAATGAGAGTGTCTGCAGATAGTGAGATAGTGAGAGACAGATAGTGGCAATGGGAGCAGACGTTGTGTGGATAAATATTATTTTATCGCCACGTCCGTATCAATATACTCATCGCGTATACGATATAATAACAAATAGTTTACAGGACGACGCGGCTCGATGAATAATGCAAAAATACGGTAAACCGCGTACAGAAAATGCCACTGTGTTTTCCTGCGACCCCGGAAAAAAGGAACACCTAGCCTTTGTGTTAAAATAATAAAAATAATATTGTTTAAATATGTCATTTTTGTGTATATAATTATTAAAAAGTCAAACGAAAAACACCGCTGTGTGAATTCCTCCATTGTAGCCGACGGAACGGCAACAATAATAATAATATTATATCATTATCATATTGCTCACAATAGGTATATTATTATTATAATATTTTACACTGCTCACTGCGCAGTGACAGCGGCGTACTTTTTTTTTTTTGGGGAGGGGGGGGGTTATTCACGATGTCTGACAAACAAAACAATGATTTTGTAAATGTTCCGCACTTATAATAAGGAAAAACGACTTTACACAATTCATTCGTTTTTTTCCTCAAAATTTAACATCTACACATTTAACACGGATTAAGAATGTAATTATGGTTTTTTTATCATCTGGATTTCGTTTTTAAATTAACATTTTTCGTTGTAATCTTCCAAACGTCTTCTAGTTAACAAATTACAGCAAAGAAATAGCGATTTTTATTTTTAAAAAGTAGTTTGTATCACCAGAGGATTTATTCCTTAAGGCCTTAAATGGCTTAAAAAATTTAAGTATTTGGACGTGAGATCCTTAAGAACCTAAGCACATAAAAATCCAGAAATCGAATAAATTAATTAACAGAGTAAAACACGTGGATGAGCATGCTTGGAGAATCATCCTGTATACATACATAATACATCACGTATATTATCTTTAACGCCTCGAGGCTAATAATCGTCATGTACACACGATTCAATTGTGCATGCTCTGATCGCGAGAGCATTGTTATATCAGCCGGCTAAAAAGTCAAGTATAATAAATTGATAATATACATATATATATAATGTATTATGAGTGTGCACACGATGACTAAACAATATATATATACATATATAGTGCTTATATGTTTTAAAACAAAAAGTTCTCGCGGTGTGTCCAAAACTTTGCCTGGGGCTCTTTGTCTTTCCGTCTCTCTTCCTACTCTTCTCTTAATCCGACTATATATCTACGTGCTCGTATATTTTAAGATCCGAGATTCCGGTATAGTCGTCGTCGAGACTTTATGTATGTATTATTATTCTAATAACAATCTAATCGAAACGTATCGGATGCCGTTCAACGGTTTCAAGGGGGTGTGTAATAAAAATATTATAAAATCAAACAAACAAATATAATATCACGTTTGATGTTTGTTATACACAGAGGTCTCAAACCAATTTCGTCACACATTCGATAAAACATTTTTATAACACTGTTTAGTTTCAGCGGCATTTGGTGTAGATATTTTTTTGTTTTTTAAAAGGATGTGATTTAATAGTCACTTGAGTATTTTAATTTTATTACTAATAGTATTATACGTACATTGCAGTAGTATGCCGTGTACAATGTGTACATATACATATTATAATATGTACCTATAACATTATTAGGGCATTTGA
>VUJU01000277.1:25254-129952 GCA_009835225.1 Aphis craccivora
ATGCCTTTTAAAATGCGTTCACCTCAATATTGTTACTTATACTCATACATAAATAGGTTAGGTTAGGTATGTTATAGGCATAAGGTGTGAACTCTTCGTGGTGTATACTTATAAAAATCAATCAATTTTCTACAATAAATTATTCAAATTAATCTATCGTACAATAATTTGTGACATAATACGTATTAAATATTTTTACTGTCCATCATAATAGTGAATTTTTTTCAGGCGTTTGTATCATACATTTTTAGTATTGTTTGCTTCTATAGTATAATTGGTTTATATATATTTAAAATACGATCACTTTGCGTTGTATTAGATTTTTTTAACTAACGCATTAATAATGAAATGAAGTCTTGTATGCATCGTAACAGAAACAAAACAATCAAAGACTATGAACACACGCATAAAATAATATGTAATATGTGTTTTGTATTTTATTACAAAAATTAAATGTTTTGTCGGGGCAATGTCATTGTTGCAAATAATTTAACTACCACTTTTAAAACGTTGAACGAATTTTGCTTTTAGAGTTCTCTCACGTCGTAAAATATTATTTTATTCTTTAAATGATGTATATTATAACATGTTAAATATTGCAATACCCGCAAGAACCGACTAAAAGGCATATTAATTATACATCCACAATGCAGTCTAACCTAAATAAATTGACGTTTGTTTTTTGATTTGGTGTTGCAGGTGAAATACTTTTGCGGTCCAGCGAAATGGAACCCTCGAGCCTCAGCTACAGTTTCATCGGTCAAGACGCCGGAGAGTCAGGAAGTGTGGAACGTCGAGGAAGAGGACCTTAGCACAGCACTGCTCACTTCCAAGCTAACCAAGTTTTCCGACCCAGAAACCGCAGTCAGAGTGCGGGGACTGTTCTCCGACATGGCACGGTCAATGTGCACAAACTACACGACTACGGATTGCTGGAACGGCCGAACTGTGGGAGAGTAAGTATATTTACAGCAATTAAACAGTTAAGAGGCTAAGAGTGCTGCAGCACTTTTCGAAATGTCTGAAAAACTCAAAAAATGCATCTAGTATTCTGTGAACATACTGTAAGTTTATAGAGCAATGAAGGAATTTTAAATATTCCTGAATTTTCTGAGATGGTTGCAGTCCCCTCAGTCCCTCATTTGGCTACAACATTTTCATAATATTAATATACTGCCCAGCCCTAAATATTATCTTCGTATATTTTATTGTTATGTGATATTTTCTCACTATCGTTCAGTTCATCAGTTTTATGTACCTAAACATGACGTAATATTACAATATCATAAATCTTTAAAACTTTAAAAGAACGTTTCATCTACATAATATGTTGTCATCATCTTTCAATAGTACGTAACATAGCAAATATACGGACAACAGTTCACGTTTATTTTCATCAGTTTTTATATTGGAGTGAACTTATCTAGTATTAAACGTAAAGGTAACAATATTTTATTTGGTTTGTTGTTGGTTTTTTTTATGTTTTAATTTCAAACCAATTATAATAATTGTGTAAAATATTACAATTGAAAAATTCTACTCACGTCAAAAATTTCGAAAAATACCTTCAAAAAACAAAATGTCGCCTTTACATATATAAGTACATACATAAGTAAGCACACAAATCAAATATTAAAACAAACGATGCTAAATAAGGACTGCTGGATGTAAATTTTTATAGTTTTATTCACTTCTAAGACAGAGACAACACAATTGGGTAAGTTATCCTGTCTTCGCCAATTTATTATAATATGATCTACACTGTATATTATACAATAATATTATGAAATACAATTGTATGATGATTGACCTATTGAGATAAGACGCATGTGCGACGATCATTAATATTTATTATTATCGAATTCGGTTCCATCGAGCGCTTCGACCTTCGCGACTAAGACCTGTTAGGTTACGTTAATGAATATGTAATAAAAACTACAATAATAGTCATCATCAACGGGTGCTATATATAAATATACATTTAATAACAATATTCTATTTTTTTTATGTTACACAGGTATACGGACAACGTCGTAGGGCCTTTGTTAAGCGCGCAAATGTACAACCCGGAATTCGATTGGACGTCTTCCATCAACACACAAGACAACAAAGTGGCGGAAGTCATTGACAAGCTCAGGCACATCAGACAAGTGAGTAGTGCGATATACACACGTGTTTACAGAATATATATTAAACCGTTAATGTTGTTGGAAATGTGGTCGTGAGTTAGTCTTTAATATGATCCAATAAATTACATTCGATGGGAGAGATAGAAAAAAATTATACTATTAATATTATTCTTATGTATAGTCGGACGAGAGATCGTTTAAGATCGTTAACCAAGCAATAAACGTGATTTATGAACGTCGTATTTGCTGATATTGTAGGAAATGTATTGCGGGACTACACAAATTGTTTACGATAATAATTAAAACACAATATATTATATTGAATTGACGAATGGACTCTAATGTAAATCAGATCAAAAAGCAAACCAAAAATTAATTGTTTTTTTTTTTTTTTTTAACTGATTCTATTTTAGAACTCCGCGCATTATCAATAGGTAAACAATTTCAAAAAAATATCGATTCTTCACGTGATGACGCAAGCGAGGTTATTCCTATAATGAATTTCGTAAAATCTGCCACCTAATAAAATGTTTAGTTAATAATTTATACTCGGAATCTCTTTTTTTTCAAAGCTGATTTGCCAACGACCTATGTTATAACATAATATGTCTCTCGATGATGCGCATTATATTTTGACTACTGTTTGTAGTGTATAGACAATAATGTAATTTACCCTTTGCTGTCGCGGTGGTAACAATAATGAGATGAGAGACTTTGTATAATTGTATAGGAGTGAATAGGATAATAGATACAAACTTTTTAACTTTATCACTATCGTTTAGATATTTCTTATATACTTAAATATGAGGAGATGTAAACCGCCACGACTCTACTCATTAACCTATTTAACCCAACTCTCAAACAACCCAAATACTCACCACTATATTGCGTCTTTACAGCAGAGTGTTATCAAACGATATTTTTCATCGTGTACTTACTAATTTCCAGACGGTGTTGAACCAATTGAGTTCTAGCCCGCAATCAGACTCGTTCATGGCCGACGAAGCCGAAGGGTCTGGCGAAGGCAGTGGCACTGGCAGGGGCGGTAACCCTGGCTGGGATGATGACGACGACAACGCAGATTACTCATCCGGCGAAGGTTCCGGTGACAACCCTATCACCACCCAGGTGCCTGGAGTCGACGATTCACAACGTAATTATTGTTTTTTTCTCACTATTATCATATATACGCATGTAAACAATGTTCTATCACTATAAACATTAAAAATAAAAAATAAAAATAAAACAAATAACCAAATAACAATTAGGCATATCGCACAAAGTGTGTGACAATTAAAATAATTATCTGTTTAATCGTCAGTGATTAAAGTTAAATAATTAAATGCCAATGTAGATACAGTTTTTTATTATTATTGTAATAATATGTAAATACATCAAGACAATAATATTGTTGATATCATTTTTTTAATCTTTGATTGTACATTTTTTTTTCAGACAAATGGCCTAATAAATCGGTACCAAATCTGGGACCGGATGTAACGATAAACTCCAACAATCCGTCGGGCGCCGCTCCGTCAACACGACTGCACGCACCCCTATTGATAACGGTGTGCTTGATGGTCATTCCTGTGTTGCAGCAGCTGCAGACGAGGATAAATTTTTAAATGTACTTTTTATTTTTATTTTTTGTTTTTGTCGCGTTAAGTTATTATTATATTGTTGTTAAGTGAAACTTTGTTCTTGGATTTACTCGGCTTTTCTTTAGGGTACCTTTTTAAAAAATATATATACATCTATATTCTATTTATATATATATATATATATATATGTACAATTTATAACACTTCTGGACACAAATCGTTTAATTATTTTAAACTTTCTTTTTTTTTTTTCCAAAATGAGACTATTTTTTAATTTGTCATCATTATTATGTATTTGTTTTTTTTTTATGTCCTTTAGACTGATAAAATTTATATTCATATGATATTATAGTTATGTGCAAAATGTTCTCTGTAGCCTATATATGTTTATATATGTTATTTGTCGAAAACCAAGCGCAATAATTTGTAATAACAATCGTTAATATAATATTATATAATACATACTATTATATATATATATATATTATATACCATTAGGCTTAAATTATACTAATACGTAATAACCCAATTTTTAACTTTGTCTCTTAACGGTTTTTTCTCAAGCAATAATAATACATAATAATAATTTATATTTTAAAATAATGTTAACTTACGATATATATATAAAAAAAAAAAAACTAATGTAAATATTCGTTTAGTATAATAGTTTTGAACACTTATTCATAATAATCTATATATATTATATTATATTGTTAAGCTCTACACGCGTTTATTCAACGGAAGATTTTATACTTTCACTAGTTCCGCATTTTTTATTTATCTATCTTATTTTTACTTTTTTCACTCACGGTGATATGACTTTATACTTTAAAGCAAAAATAGTTCGACTCCACGGCTCGATCTTCACGCCGTCATCATAATATTATGTACTGTCATAGATAGACACTATCTAAGATAATATTTCGATACTTAAACAAACAGTGAACAGTAAATTAGTATAATAATGATATAATATAAAGTAGGTAGCGTATATATATATTATATGTAGTACATATTATAATATATATAGGTCATTATTTATTACCGTCGTAATTTTGTCATCGTCGTTTCGAGATCGAATCGGATTTTCGATAAATATAAAGAAAGCGAGTGAGAAGGGAAAAATAACAACCCTCAAACGTATATAATATAGAAGAACGAGAGCCGACATAATATTTTTATTATATACATTACTATATATGTATATATACATTATTATTAAATTGTTTATTTATTTATTTTTAAATTATTATTATTATCAAACACGTTTTTTGTGTAAAGCGTTTTTTTTTTTTTTTTACTGTGAGACGTAATATATATATGATATCGTGTGAATGTACCTATGATGTGTGCAACATAATATACTGCAGACACTGCGACACCGATAACGGGATTGGCACTGCACGCGGGTGTGGTTGTCATCGGATATTCCTTTTGGGCTTCCAGCGGGTGAAAGAGATAGCTTGCTAAAAGAAAAAAAAAATTCCTATATTTTTCGACGTTAACCGTATAAAAAATTTCAATAATAATAATGTAATAGAAGAATTGGATAAATTTGTTAGGGAATTGTGTTGTTTTGTATGAGAGAGTTATTTGTTGAACAAAAGAAGTATATTATATAATAATTAGCTGAATCTTACTATTATTATTATAATTTACAATGTTTTCACGTATGTATTGCCTTAGTTGTATTTTATTTTTATTTTTATTATTATTTTTTTTTTTTCATTTTGACGACTGTGATTTGTATAGTTAAGTAGGCAAATTTAAAAATTATTATTATATAAAAATTGTCTTTAATGTTTATTCAATGCTAATAATAATAAAACATATACTGTATAATATTATTATAATATGATATATAATAAAGAATAAAATTTTTAGACCATACACACGACCTGTATATTATTGAGTTTATATTTTGGTTTTTTCTGCGCCGAGTATAAAATAATATTATTATGGACATCGAATATAGCTAGACGACGGACGACGACGTGACGCGGCCACGCGGTAGAGCAGTCGAGTGCGAATATCACGTAGTCGTAGCAATAACGAATGGACGACGTCAACGATCCAAAGACACATCACATTGTTGTGTCGTGGTATTTATTATTATTACGGTCAATAAAATTACACTTCGTTTACCCGCAGACACTTTCGGGGCTACCGTACAGCAATATCATAAGTGAATTTCAACATTAATATTATTACGATCGACGACCCGTTGCGACGTATAGTATCGGATTGGATATTTATTTATTATTATTATTATTTTTTTTTTTTTTGTTAATCGTTTATTATATATGCCACGCGCCGGCGATTGGAACCGACACAATCCGATCACCTTTAACCCAAACTGCTGATAGTAATTTTCGATTTCAGCAGCAGCTCGCGATCGTTATGTCATTACGAATGGCCATTTTTTTTAATTACCGGAGTCACGACGGGTTAACGCGCATTATTAACAATGTAATAATATTGATACAGACTGTATAATGTAGTCATAAATCATAATATACGTAACATGTAATATTTTACGCGATCTTTACCAGAGCCAAACTGCGAAGACAATAAATGTATACAATTTCATATTTCGCGTCGAGTATTTAATTGTTGTTAATCAGCGCCAATGACTCAAGCTCGTTTTCGCTTAGGGATATTTTTTATTTCATACCCATCACCCCGTCAATTACATATATTACATCAAAACAGTGTTTTTATCGATTTTGTTATATTATCCATTATAAAATAGTTATTACTATTATTAGTTCCACCCCAGCCGCCAAACCACCCGTCTTTATATATAGGTTTTTAGACCGTAACCCTTTTACAACTTTGTGTGCTCCACTGTTCAAGGCTGTGGACTAAAATATGTAATTGTATTTGACATTTCGCGATGATGATACGTGCAATATATTTTAATATTACAGGAGAAAAATTCGATAAAAAAAATCAACGGATTCAGTACATTCGAGTGGGTTTAATCGATGCAGGTGCGTGTATTAATTTATTTTCTGATGATATATATTATTTTACTGAAAATCACTATAAATTTTACGGCGTTTAAAAAACGAATCTAGACAGCTGGAAACTTTTGAAATGCTCTCTCTGGCCTCTGTTCAACATAAATAATCGGTCACGGGAATAAAATAAAAAAAATATATCGGAAAAAAATCATCATCACCGATTGAATCTTAATCAATTACTTTTTATCTGTATGACAGTACACAATTGTACTTAATTCTTTTTTTTGTACATATTTTTTTTTACTTCGGCTTATGAATAATCAGTGGAATTATTCGTTAGCGATAAAACGTTTCGGTTTCGTAAAACGAAATCATCTTATTTGAAAAAAAACAACCAATTGATAATGATTATTACGAACGGCGACTGTTTGAATTTTCAGAATAAGTAACATAATATATTACATAGTAGTCATCATAAAACACGCAGTTATATATCAACAGGATTCCTGGGTTTCGTGGATTGTGACTATAATTATTTTGATTGATTATAATTTATAAGTAATGGACATTACTTGTCATGGAGGACGATCAGATAAATACTGAAATCAAACTATAGGTCTACCTTGGTGGCCTTTCTAGTGTCAGGCTAGTAAGGATATGTGAGATGAAAGAATTCAAATAGATATTCTGAAAGTTTTAAATTTATTTTGAACTCAGTGTATGTCAGACATTCCGTCATAATGTATTTCATTGAGAGATTTTCGCTTTATTTTTATAATTAGCTCTATTAAAATATTATTAATTATTACACCGATATATTTTTTAAGTTAAATTTCATTATATTTCATTTACATTTTTTTATTTTTGAGATTCACGCCTACAAATTCCAGGAACATCCTTAGTGATGGACGATGTAGTGAAACCAAAAAATAACAATAACATATAAACAATTTCAAAACTGCTAAATAAATATTTATTATTATTAATTTTTAATTATATATATTGAAAGTTATTTTATTTTATTTTTTAATATTATGGAAATTTACATTATTCCATATTATATCCGTGTACTAATTGATTTAGCTAAATACCCATGTCCCATAATCATACTCAACGGTATCTTTGTTGAAATAAACACTTAAAAATATCTAGTACAAAACTAAACCCACAAAAGCGAAAGTAAGGTATCCAATCCCTCACAAAGAGACACTTTTAATTGAGATTACCATCGGTCGTGAATCACGAAAAATACAGTAGAATGGCGCAGGTCGTCAATCTCAATGATCATGTTAAATGGTAATATAACAGCCTGTTCTCTTAACTGTGGTTTTGATAAAAGTAACTGTGTACCAGTTGGACTTAGAGTCGGATTAAGAGCGATGACTTAGGGAAGAAGGTGTCATTAATTTAAAATTAAGCAGCAAATTAAATATTTTAAAAGTATTAATTCATTACTTGGTTATTTCTAATTTATCATTAAATATTATAAAAATGATAAATACAGATTAATATATTATCCACAAACATTGAAAAAATTAATAAATGAAAGTATCACCATGTTTTTTTTTGTATATTCATACTTATTTATTAAAAATGTCCAGGATTCAAATGTAAGAAAATCATAAGTATAAATGTTATTTTTTTATTTTCTTAAATGTATTTTATTACCTATGTATCACAACTTATCAGATTAAACATTTTTTTTAAAAAATATGTAATTGTGTGTGTGTGTGTAGTGTAATCTATGATGGGAGGACCTGGGTTGAATATTATACGCAATAATAATAAATATTAAATATTTATTCATAATATAACATGGATAGTAAAATATGAAAATAATTTCATATTTTGTGTTAAATATTTAAGTAGATATTTATTGATATGGTCTCAACAAAACACTTAAAGACGTTAGGTTCGGTGAGACAGTCGTCTATATAAAAATAATTTTTGAAATTTCTATTCGATATTATTTTATTTATTTGTACAACACGGCTATAACGTTTGAAAACATTAATAATGTGAACTATTACATTTTATTTTTACCGTTATGATATAATATACTGTTACTGTATTTGTTTTACTTCGCATTAAATAACAGTGTGCGATAAAACGTTTCAGCAACAAAAAATATGCCTAATGCTTTTTCCTCGGACGACTGACATCGGTGATAAATATATTGTCAAAGAAAAGAACATTATTTCATTTGAAGGTACTCATATATTAAAATATGACACGTAAAGGCAGTTTCTAAGTGTTTTTACTTAAGAAATAATATTACTATTAGTGAAGTCAAACAATTATCATTATTGTGTAGTTTGTGTCCATCGCTGTGACTGCTCTAAAATAATATTTACATTTATTTTTTATGTACATAATATTATGGTTGTACGAAAACAGTGGTACCCCTATTGTCCTCCGTGTATCAACGTGAATCGTTTACTAAATATCTAATATTACTTATAAGTTATGAATGTTATGATTATATAATATATCGACAAGTCTGTAAGTCACGAACAATATTTGTTTGATTTGATTGGCATAGGAATAATAAAACATGACGTTTTTTTTAGCGGTCATTGCATTAAATATTATTATCGAACAAATTGCAACAGTGGCAATATTATGTAAAATACGCTTAAAAAATATTGTTTTGTTATGTTGTAAAGTGTACCTTCAATATCATGGGACGTGAGCCATAAAATGGCTCGATAATATTGTCATTTGTCATACAGAAAAGAATTTTTTTCAATCCATAAAATTAAGCGAATGACAAGAGGTTTGTTGTCACGCGTGTTTAGAATAATGTTAAAACCAAATATGATTTAGATTTGTTAAATTATCTAAACTCGTTAAATTGTTTACGGATTTAGTTTATTTATAGATTAAGTGATTTTAAATTTGATACGTCAAATCAAACTGCGAAAAAACTAAATGTTTAATGTTTTTGATGTTTAATATTTGATTTCACTAATAGAACAACTAAACCCGAGATGGTGGTTGTCACACCCGTTAAGGCTAACTTGACAAAAAACTCAAATTAATTAGTACGATGAACAAAACATAGTTATAATATAATATATAATATTTAATTAAATTTACCACCGAAAACAAAATATCTCGAGATTTTTTTTTTGTGGCTGTGAGTCTGCAAATTAATTGTTTCCTACAATTTGTATGGTACAAGAGGTAGTTTGTATACGCTTTATAGAAATGTGATTTCGAATCAATTTTGTGATTACGACAGCACTAGAAACGTTAAACTGCGCATTTTATTAAGATCTACGTTGTGTGTACGTTCATGGAAAACTAATTAAAATGCATGTATTGATTTTTAATCGTTTTGAATTATTTATTCTTAAATATTCTTAATTTCACCGAGATAATAATATTTCACCAGAATTCACTGTGTACAACATCAAGCTCGTTTAAAATCGCGACTGAAATAGTACCTTTTTTTTCTGTAGTATCACAACTGAAGTAGGAACTACAATAGTATTACTTTCCAACCATGGGCGTTCTCACGTGGGGGGATATGGGGGATAGATCCCCCCAAGGCTCTTTAGTTTCTTAAATATTAGTGATACATATTTTGTCTATTTTTGGTAACCCTTACGGCTTATCGTGTAACAATATCTTTCATCCCCCTCTATTGAAATATCCCGAGAACGTCTCTGTTTCCAACTCAATTGTATCAAGACTGAAGTTTGAAATAGATAGTACCTAACCTTTAAAGTCATCATATTTTATAGTATTTGTTTTTTTTTTTTTTACTCTACAGTGTCCATTATTCACAAATCAACAATAAAAAAGATTTTTGAAACTCATGAAACAATATTATATAGTTTAATTTATTCTGGTTTTAGTTTGATTCCACTGATTTTTTGAAATATCGAGCGAAACATTGAACACGCACTTATTAATATTTTAGTTAAAATATTATAATATAATATAAGGTTATAAGTTTTCAAAGTTTCATAAATGAGCCATTACGCTAAATAAGTTAGTGTAACTACCTTTAAATATACTATTTTAATCTTTGAACTAAAATTGATAATATGGGTATAATTAATATATATTAATAATTTTATAAAATATATTATAACTTACTATAGTTAAACAAATTCAAATTATTGGCGCTCATAGATATTTATTCGAAGTAATAGTAACAGCTCTTCAACGCTGTTAGTAAAACGAATTACAAGAAACGTTGATATATTTATATATATAAATAGCTATTATTTGCGTAAACATCTTCTGTGAATTTTAGTTTAGGGAAAACCGAAATCCATTGCAGAGTCGAAGAGCGTTATCATTTTTCTGGACTATTATTATCTAAACAAACACAAGAAATATGAATAATAAAATCATTTAATTTATGTACAACACTTCAAAAAAGATATACTAAACAAAATTTTTACATAAATCTAAAACAAACGAATCCAATTTGGATTGTTAAATAACAGTACTTAAGACTTGCAGAAAAATACTTTAAATGAGAAAAGTTTAATTTGAGTTTGAAGTTTATATTAATTATTTTTACGACCGATCGACGGATTATTTATTTCTCAATTTAAATATTTTTTATTGCATTTAAGTTATAATATAAAATGTATAGTATAAAATTACTTAACTGTTTTCGTTTTCTATTCTATGAGTAGGTAATTTAAAGTGATTTTTTTTACCCGGTCACAAACGCCGAGCATAATATTTTCAAGGCGTATACACATTTTCTTACGTACACGCACGTACCATAAGTAGAAAATCGTTGTTTATCACGCAGACGAGGCGAAATTATACTTTATTGCATGCAATCTATATTATACTTACTTGAAATACACCTTCACATAAAAATCGATTGTTTGACGGTGTATTAGACCATTGGTATCACGACCGGTCGGATCTATAATTGTTTTTTGCGATCTTGGCAAAACGTTAGGTAATATGTAATTTAAATATGATTTACACATGAAGTTACCCCTTCCAACTTATTTAAATTTCAAAATACCATTTAATAATTGAGGATTAGGTTTCGTTTATATGAAATCATCTAGTTTAATGCCATCTCCTTCCCCACTTTGTCAACTTGACTTCAAAATTACACTAAATAAATGCAAATCAAGTTTCGTTATAATTGCAGATATTTGTATTTTTTACGTAGATGCTATACTGCGTCCCTGCATTATTAATGTTTAACTTCCAAAAAGGTCACAGTAGTGCCGTAACTTAGAACTATTTTTTTTTTTTTTTTGGAGAAGAAAATAATAAAAGATATTGTCTAATTTGTTTAAGTTTTTAAACTTAATTAGTAATAGTTAACTATTTACTGAATTAATTTCTGAATTAGATTAATTATCCATTGTAATTAAGTACTATATTAGTTAATGACTAACTAGTAATTATATAAAACGCACACAAAAAATCATATTAATTAATCATTATGCATAAAAAAAAAAATGTTGTAATTACTATAAATCAAACAAGATTACGCCCATGCCCATGTTACAGTATATAGACTAGGTTTACAGTAAATCTTAATAATATTTTATATTTTACAATTTTTTTTTTCAGTAGTTTTTTCTGTTTATAAAAACGTGTATTATTCCCGGTGTCAATAAATTAACTGAAGAAATCGGAAAGTTGACATCGGGAAAAATAATATAACACAACAAATCATAGATATTTAAGGGGTTTTGTATAGGCAATTTTTACATAACGATTTTTATGTGTGAAGATCATATCTGAAATCACTAATACAAAATTTAAAATACCTATATATTTTAAATAGCAGCCTTAACATATATTACTACAACATACAACAGAGACATGCCATTTGGTTGACAAAACAAAATCAATTTAGTGAGAAAAAAAATCAAGCCAAAATGTATACGCCCACCAAAATGTATTTTACTTTCAGATTTCAATTTGTAATAGGTGCAACGGTCGTTAACATTTTTTTTGCAAACTTTTATACTGATTATTCGTTATTGAAAATGTTCAGGATATAATATAACCTATACAGGTTACACTATTGATCAAAATCTTTAAATAGTTTTTCAAAACGTCAAGCGAGACGTTGGCAAAGTGAAAGAAAAAGTTCACTACCTTGTCGATCAGCAATTTAAATCTTATTTAAACAATTTTAAACCGTTTTCAACGTCTATAAACTTGAGTTCAGAAAATAATCAGATTTTTAACGTAACTACTATATTTCGGGTGTAAAAAATCAGTTAACTTGTCGAAGTAGTGTCTTTAATCAATTTATCAATTTATAAGGATAGGTATATTATATTTACGATATTGAGTGTACAGTTTGTAATACGTGTATTGAATTATACAGTTCATTTTTATCAATTTGTAACAGTAAGGTGTAAAATGTATTGATTGATACAAACGATAAATAACTATTTTAAATATTGCAAAACAACAGCCGAAAGGATCCGGTGTTAAATAAAAATCACCAACACAACAATTATTAATCAATAAAAAAAAAGCGTATAATTAAAAACATTGAACGAAATAAAAAAAATAACTACACAGTACACACGACGTATTGTGTAATTTTATCCGAAAAAATATCCGTTGTGGTAAAATGAAATGTATCGATGTCCTGTTCGGCAAATCACGTATATTTGTTTTTCATCCACGGTAGAATGTTCAATCATTTTAATATTCAGGTTGTGGCTTTATACTAAGCGCCTGGACATTAATATAATGTATGCAGTCGTTTTACAATGGTCTGGGATATTTAAAAAAATCAGCTCGATTGATAGTTAACAAAATTTAATTTGAATTCATAACATATATATACCTACAACAATACCGATTTACTAAGAATAATTATTAATTATGCGTATATTTTAGGCCAATAATAGTTGTTGTGAACATAACGTATAAATATATAATATTTGAATCGTAGACTCGTTGTGAGTCAACCACAGGGCTGTGGTTTGGGTGCGTTCGTTTCCTGTTCCACGGATACCATTATATATGTATTGAATTTAATTTGATTTAGATATTAGATATCTACATATACGACTACTTGACTAGAATTCTCTGTGTATGTGAAACGTGCACATTATTATAATTCCAATTTCTGTTTTTGATCATTTAAGCCCGGATGTTATATTATAATATATGATGTCAGCGAAATATTCAAAAGTACAGATGTGAAGAGATTATAATTGAACAGGTATCATAATAAACTCAAAAGCTGTAACTATAGCTAACATCAGCTGTATGGCTTTATGTACGATATTATTATAATTCCATAATAAATCAATAACAAGGCGATTAGAAATTTGTGATTTAATGCTTCAGTGGCATTTTCTTTTACATGTTACCCATATATTTTGTATTGAATGAATTTTCTCGATTTTATTTTGTATATTTGTCTAAAATAAAATAAAAAATTACCAAAATAATTAAATGGTAATAATATGTTAAATCAACTAGTTTTTAAAATTGAATAGAGTTAAGTAGCACAGAGAAATAGCATATCTGTTAAAACGTGGAGTATACAGTGGTTTAAGAGAGTTATTATTACTATAGTGATAAAAAATATGTGACCATATTCGTATTATGTTTTGAAATTAAAATTACCATTTATTATTATCGTTATATAAGTGTATTGAATAATATTATATAATTAACCACAGAGTTATTTGTTTCAGTAGATTTTTTTTTAAAGTTCAACGTTTTAAAGCTTTTAGCTAAGCCCTGAATTATAGACATGGGCCTGGTTAACAGATACATCGCAATTTAATCCTGGTAAAGGATATTATATATAAGGTACCCTGCAGAGAGATTAGAGTTAGGAAACCACTCAGAAAGATGTTTTATACTACAAACTAAATAGATTTAATGTCTTAACATTACTATAGTGCATAGTAAATTATATCCAGTATAATAATGTTAGATTTATAATAATCGGTTGGTATCAAAACGAATATTAGGTAAACTTTTAGTAGCCTACTGAAAATAGTGTCAGTTTATTACACACAATAATTTATATTAAAAATACATGTTGAGGGAATTCAAACGTATATATTATTAAACTTCTACCGAATATCTCAATATGATTTGTTAGATATTATTTTCACATTTTTCATTTATATTAAAACAATACCCTTTACACTCATGGTTACACCTATACATCATACCCGACCAGATATTTTCTATTCAATCTAGACGATTGACTGACTTTCGTGCTCCCAAAATGGCAAACTTTGACATTTGACGCCCAAAGAACATATTAATAAGTTAACCTTGATTTAATCGTCTTACTTCACTAAATTGAGTTGAACACAACATCAACAGTTAGATCTTCTAAACACTCAAAAAATTTGATGTTATAATCAAGTCTCAGAGTTGACCATACACAAATCATTCATAGCTTCCTAATGTCCAAGAAAAAATTCTCAATTTGCACACTTTAATATGATGTTTAAATCACCATCAAACACCAACTGCGAATTCATACAATTCAACATCAGAACAATCTCCAATCTTTCTAATTCAATGCCTGAAATATTTCACAAAAATTACCAGTCAATTTCCAACATCAAATTGCATTATCGCACCAAACTTCAAGACAAACTTTAAAACCTTTATTAAATACAATATATTATATGTCACAAATAACAAATTTGCAAGCATGGGCATAAACGAGTTAAAGTTAACTTAAAACATGAATGGTTCCCAACCTCTCAAATTTTACGCCCTCTTTGGAAATTTAAAAAAAGTCTCACGCCTCCTCGTATAAATTGAAAAAATTGAATTATACATGATATAGAATAGAATAAATCTGAATTTTACTATAAACAGCTTGCGCATTCCCAGCAATGTGATGCACCCCCTTCCCCACCAAGTTGGCGTGCCATCTAGGTTGAAAAACACTGACTTAAAAGTTAAGTTAATATTAACTTGTTTTAATTTAATTTATTATTAATGATAATAGCTTAATAAGTAGGTAACGAATTAATTTCTATCAATTTCAAGTTACATGTATTAATACTCGTAATAAATATAATAAAATTATAAAATATTATTATACTATATATAATGAGAAATGAGAAATTAAAGAATAATAATACTTGCTTAAAAAATATACACTAATGAGTAAAAAAAAATTGTAAAATATTTTCGAATTTTCGTTATATTGACAAAAACAAACCACAAAATGACATACTTAGTAAGTTATTATTGTTATTATTAAGTTGTTTTATAACTCTCAACATATTATATTATAGTTAGTAAAAAGATAGTGTAGTACGTGTGTTCTGTTTTTAGCCACGTATATGATGTGTTAATATAATATAAACAGACATAACAGTGAATTACAAATTATTTATGCTTATAATGTAAATTTAATTTAATTCTATAATATTACTGCCTACATAAAAATTCAATATTGACGATATGTTTTGTCTGTAATGGGTTTTTTAACGTTTCATAATTATTTATAAGTGATTAATTATAAAATTAATAACACTCGATTTCTTTTAAACGAAAAATGCATTATTATTCTTAACACTAGCCAAGACATTATAGTATCCTTCTAATACTAACGGAAACAAATACAAATATAGGTAGGTACACATTGGCGCCAGGATCATTACATAGTTGAATCACGTATGTCAAGACATATTATTAATAATAATATTATGCGTTCAATACAAATAATTGTATAAGTACGATCATATTATAGATGTAATGATAAAATTTAATACGACTCTTTGGTGGCTGTAACAAAAATGACGACCACGAATTAAATTTAGGTACCGTTGTTTTTTTTTTTTTTAAACGTAAACTTTGTGTTAATGTAAAACAACAACAAAATTAATAATCTCAGTGTATGATATGCATATTGCCATATTGTATAATATAATAGTATACAATGTAGTATTGTATTAACAATTCAATAGACTCTTTATTAACCGATTATTGGCAATTAACGTATTTGCATACTTTTCACCTCCCAGTATTTCAATAACTGATTTAAACAGTTCTAGAACTTACGAACAATTGTCCTTATTTTTAATTCATTAGACGTTATAAACCACCTACACGTTTTTCTATTTTTGAATATTACGTTATTAGTCAAAACCTGGTGTCGTAAAATACTTTTAATCATTAAATACGTTGAATTCCACCTTTTTACACAGTCATGGTCTCTTATTGGATTATAGCTTACTTTTATTTTCCATACATTTTCTTATCAAATTAATTTTGTGCTGACGAGCTTCGATTAAAAATTACCTACTCAATTATTGTTCCTCTGCACTTGTTCGTTAATGTTTTTACTGAATTATTTTGGACCTCGTCGTTCATAAATAATTGAATAGAATGTGTAACACATCTAATTAATTTAATTGTCCTGGGCTATGTCCTTAATAGTCTTCGCCATATTAGCCGCATTGTCACTGACAATAGCATAAGTTGTATGCTAAATTTGTCAATTTCACATTACAGATTCAGGATTCTAAATTAATCGTAATATTTTCCAAAGTATGCGATTTCGATACCTCAGTCATTTCCAAAATTCTATTTTATAATTTACAATCATCCAGAAAATTACATGTTATACCCAAATTTATATTTTACAAATCCTGTCACTGCGATTATAGTCAATGGATGTCTTATTATCGAACAAACTATAAATTATCAATAAATAACTCAAAAAAGGATTACTTATCGTTCATTTATACATTGATTAACTGTCAAAACTTAAATAAATATAAAACGGAAACTTAAACGAAATGGGGCATACGTAAATTGTGCCCAGACGACCTTTTCTTTTTTGTAAACTGCTCCCAAATTTTTACTTATGTCAAAAAGGTATAATGTAAACTGCGCCCGAATTTTCATCTATGTCAAAATGTATAACGTAAGCTGAAAGTGTATTTGAGCATTATGTAAATTATTTATGAAATCAAAGTCTGACAACGATAGAGTGACACGATTTGCGGATTATTTAGATAAAGTTTATAAGAGAAGAAGCTCAGTGTCTACCTGAAATATGAGTGAAATATTGTACTTAGAAGTGAAAAATCGTTTACAAAAATGCAAACCTAAATATTATCATATTATGCTACTAATGTCACATGCAACGTGCAGAGAAATGAATAATTATATAAACCATTAGCATATTATCTAAAAAAAAAATATTTCGCCAAATTTGAACTAATTTTTGATTAATTAATACATAGAAGAGTAACCTACAGAATGGTCTTGGGTAAAATTTGGTATAGGTGTCGAAATCGATAGGTTGTTTTATTAAAACTGTATTCGCTCTGACGAAATCGATGACTCCCTCTCCACACCGCCGTAATCGTTGAAACATTAGCTTCACCGCGTCAAAGTTTATGGTATAGTGTCGTAGGTACACCGATTATGCATTTATGATAACATATATTAATATACAACAGGTATAATAATATGAAAATATGTGCAAGAACGTATATATTGTATTTCCCTCCGCGGGTGACATGTTACCTTCCGTTTTCGACAGACAGCGCGTGATGTGTATAATATGAAAACTAAAGTCTAAACCTCCACACAATACACACTGTATAATATAGTATATTATTATTTTATACGTATAAACGTGGTCAGATCGTCGTGTCATAATATATAATATGTATATACAGCTAGGGTAAATATTTTATCGCATAACATTTATTATTTCGAAATCTGTTAATAGTTTTAAAAATATTTTTTTACATAATTTTCCAAATCGAAATAAAACATTAAAAAAAAAATTGTGGTTTTTAATATTTTTTCAAGTTTTTTTACTTTTTTTGTACACTTACATACATTTTTAATCTCATATTCCAAAGCAGAATATTACTTTGGATGATTATTGATTCGAAATACTAGGTATACATAAAAATCGAGACTATGGACCAGTAGTTTATGAGTTATAACTTTCACGTTACAAGTATTTAAAATTTAGTAAAGTAAAGTGGTAAGATACGGAAATATCCCGCGAATTGTAGGTATACTATTTCATTTACCTAAATTTCAAATACTTATAAGTTATAACTCACAAACAACTTGTCTGAATTATGATTTGTAGTTATTGAAATACTCCTAAAAGTATACTGTTTCAGAATAAAAAATTTAAAATGTAAAAAGTTAATAAAAAAAGTAAAACTAAAAAACTACTAAAATGATTACGAACATCCACACGCAGCACTCATTTAACAATTTTACATTTTTTTTATTTTTTTATCAATTAGCATGTAATTAGCATGAATATTAACGAAATTATTGAATGTCGAGTTTTACATCTCGAACAGCAAACATTGTTGGATGGTACTACCCATTCGAGGTAATTAGTTATTCAACTAATTTAAATAAACATTTTACAAAATGACAAAATTTAGCAAGTGATTAGCAAGAATTTTTACAACTATAGGACTTTGGTTGTGTTTTATTGAAGAGCAAAACCCGTTCGTTCAATGAATTTGTGTATTACATCAGCACTGGCCAAGAAGAAAATGTTGAGAAAATTTAAATACTTGTTATGCCAAAATTCATCACGTGAAAAATATAATGATAAAAAATATTAAAAAATTCGAAAATATTTTATTTCTAATAAAAATTATGTAAAAAATGTATTTCCAAAAACATTAACAGTTTTCAACATAATGAGTATTGTACAATAAAAGAATCATAAATTATATATATATAATACAATGTATGATATGTAATATGTTATATTTATATTTTCCAGAGAACATAATCGATTGATCGATATTGGCCGTAAATAAGAATGTATTCCGTGCCAGTATACTACAGCGATGTCGCTTAAGTGTGACGATTGAATATCGTCCCTAAGTATTTTATATTTAATCGTTTAGAAAAATGTAATAAACGTTTTATTATATTTTTTTTTCAGCTTAGTTGGGTCAAACAGAAAATCCTAACGATGGAGTATACATATACATTACTAATACCTACGATAAAAACGCGCGTATCTGAACAAGTCAAGTTTTTAGCGGAAAAGATTAAACCTTACTGATAAAACTATTTGTTTAGGCCACGTCTAAAAAGCTCACTCCCTTAACACTGCCTTCTACCTATACCTAAAACGAGCTTACTTGCATAGTTACATAAAAGTAGCTCTGTAGTTTTGAAGTTTACTTTTTTCCTTTCGGTGACCATAACAATATTATTATAATCCTACTGTTACTATTTATAATAACTTGTTACTATTCTAGTCGCAAGAATAGATAGATTAATTTTTACTCATTATTTTTAAACGACATATACGCCTTCGCCGTTTAGTAATACGCAGGTGAATATAGGCATAACAGAAACTTCTTATGTTTATATTACATGATTTTTTTTAAATTCTATTAACATAATTATAGCATTAAATATTTATGTGAAGTCCGGTACGCGTGCATTACGCCTGTCTACCCGTAACAAATCCGACTTGTACAATTATATGTAAGTAGAAATTAGAAGGTATACGTATATTCATAAGATAAATGTTACCTAATTTATTTTTTTTCACTTAAAATAACGATAAGAATAGAAATGTTGTTTGCTTTATAAATATAAAACATATTAGTATATTACGTTTTTAATGATTAACTCACCCTAACTAATTAACTGTATTATTGTTATCAAAAAACAAAATATTTATAAAATATATACCACTTCTTATATTAAATTAATACAGTTTGAAGAATCCCATGGTTTCTCAAATACCTAGTCAAATGTAAGAAAACGATATTATGTTTTACTATTTTAATGTTGACAAAATTATTTTTGATCTCAACATACAGAATATTCATAAAATTGAAATTGGTATATAATTAATTTTATTTATGAGATAAATAAACTTACTCTTAAACCATATTCATGTATAATTCATACACTAGGTATCTGAAAACCGTCTCAAATAATAATACTGTTATTGATGAATAACGTTTATTCATATTATGATAAAATACTTGACACTTGTTTTTAATTTAATATACTGTTGGCATAATTTCTCAGTGCGCATACTATGCTCTTCAATTATCCTTTAAATTTTTTTACAATAAATAAAAAGTTGATTAATTAGGTATTTAATATTATATATTTTATTAACTTGGTTGTATTTGTGGTTTTAATATCTAGTTCTAATAGACTTGATGATTTATTGAAAAATTTATATATTTTTTAAATTTTTATAAATATTTTGAATTCAAATTTCAGAAAAAATTATCATTTTCCTGATTTATTATTGTATAAATATCAAAAAAATGTTCATTGTTCTTTTAATTAAATGTGTAGTTTCAGGTTTGTGTACTTAGCATTTTATAATAAAACGCTTATTTTATAATTTTCCTTCTAGTATTACATCTAAAATATCTTAACTAATAATATTTTTACAAACGTTCAAAACTTCAAAATGTAATACATTGAATTTTTTTAATTATACAGCAACGTTAGTTTTAGATTACTTTTTACGAAATTCTCCGTTTAGAATATTATAAAACGAAAAGAGGGTTATTATATTCTTGTATAATATTTTAGTACAATAATATAACTATTAACATTTACGCTATTTGCTATTCGTGAATTCTATCAAAACTGATTTAATATTATAAATTTTTATGATATGTATTTAGTTAAACTGATGAAATATATGCATAGATATTATTTTTTTTATTATTACATTCAGTAACAGATGATTAGACGAGTTCTTGTAGTTTACAAAACCTGACAAATCAATATAATAATAAAAAAAAAAGGATTTGAGTCACAGATAAAGTGAGTCAAAGTAGTCGTGAATAGTTTCATTTCGAGTTTGTAATTTTTTATTAAGTTAATAAGTAGGTAGTTACATTAAAACCTATTTCGTTTACAATGATCTAAAGTTCTTTTTCTTTAATGTATTTAAATTAACATGAAATGTATAGTAACAACTGTCTAATTATAAGTACCTTCCTAATATAGGTTTCTCATATTCAATACCATTCATATTTATTATTCAGGCCATTTAACATAATAATAAAGTTCAAGAAATTTATTATAATATAACAAATTACAAAAAATCGATTTTAATCAATTATCTTTGTGTGGTTTTAAATGTATTTATTATTATTATTTTCATTATGTTAACTGGATTCTATCTAAAATAAAATCTTAAAACAAATAAAAAAAAACAAATAAAGTTCCAAAACCTCTAAAGACGTTAGTTGTTTTTTTATAAGGTTTTTGACAACAAAAGGCTGCAATATTTCATTGAATTCATATTATATTTATATTAACGGTTATTTTTTTTAGCAGTTGGTGCTTTTAACTTTAATTTTTAATGTATTATTAAAAGTGGTCCTAAAAAAAAGGAATTTACGGGCACTTTAGTTGCTTTACAATATTTTACAATACTCGAAAATTATTAAAAATAAAAAATAGTTATGTACTGAAAGTGATAAATTATCATTTAAAAAATATGTATTAAAATGCAAAAGAAACCCAAAAAAAGAAACCCAAAATTATGTATATTTGCAAAAATAAATTTATAGACGCTATTTATAATTATTTAGACACCAATGGCAAACATTTATTTCACGTAATGAATTGTGATTTCACCACATGATTTATGAACTTATGCATAATAAACTTAGGAGGGTGCCAAGATCAACGAAATTTTAGTTTAAAAACATTTTCACTTACTTTCAAATTTCAACTGTACGATGGCATCTGAAATTATCGTGTTATACCTATATTTTACAATAATTGTACTAAATTTATTGCCAGAAATAACATGCAAATGTATTTAGTACAAGTTTTCAAGGTTCCTCTGGAGAAAATTAATGTCGTCTTATTACAACAATCTATAAAGATATGTTTTTTTAAAAAGACCATTATTTTATTTATTTTTAGAAGCGTATTGCAAAATCGTAAGGAAATTATTATTTTTTGAACAATAAGAAATAACTAGATATATAATAAAGGGTATTAAACCAAATATTGTTAGATACATTGGGATTTTAGAGAATTCATCACTAAAATTATTAAAAGACAACATAAGAAAATATGAAATGGTAGAATTTATGGTAACGGGTGAAATCGCCTTCCGAAATAAAAACTGACATACACTCATAAACTAAATCAAATTCAATGAAAATAATGATAAATTTAAAAATAATATGGAAAACATTATAAAACGCCAAATTCAAAATAATAATCTTAACAAGCCCAATAATTTTAAAAAGAATAGTAAATTTTTGCTTAACAACAAAATAAATAATAATAACATAAAAAAAAATGTGAAATATAGAAAGAAAATTATTACCACGGAATATTTCTACTTTAAAAACAAAAAAATTTTCTACTTTTAAAACAAGAATATTTCATATAAAAATAAAAAAAAATGTAATGTAAAATTTGTTCTAGAAATAATCATTCCATAGAAAATTGTAGATTTAAAAATAATTCGATTAATTGTCAATTGTATGGTATAATTGGACATTCAGCACAAACTTCTAAACAATTTTGGATTTAAAAAAACAAATAAATAGGTTTAAACAGTTCTTTTGATATTCACTGATCACTGTTACCCTTCATTGTCAATTAAAAAACCAGCAATTTTTCACAAAGGTTCAGAAATATGATTACCTTTTTTAGTTTGATACAGGGACCAATATTTGTTGTATTAGACAGACGCTTGTTCCTCCTGAAAATAAAATGATTAAAGAAAACATCATTCTATCAGACCCAAACAATAACCCATTAATTGTCTATCATGATTTTAAAACATCAGTATTAATATAATATAATATCACATAACATGTGCTTGTATGGCATAAACCTTCGTAAAACGCTACAGAAACTTAGATGAGAGATCAAAATTTGGACTTTCAATCTAACGAATAAGTTAAAAATCTGGTGCAAAAGTGGCTTCCAAATCATTTAAAAAAATGTTTTGCCATGGGCTTTACAAATTAGAAGAGCGATTGGACAAGTGTATAAATGTTGCTGGCTCTGTAACGCACTCAACACTGTAACGTTGAGAAATAACTAAAGTTTTGTATTGATTAACTAATAATACAATTTTTGAACTAAAGCAATTTGTCTCGTTTTTTTGTTTTACATATACTTGTATGTATTAGCTTAAAAAGTAGCCAGATTTTTTACCTATTCGTTAAATTGAAAGTTTTCCTGCGTAAAGCATTTTGGAGGAGTCTAAACAAATGAAAGTCCGATGGGTTAAGGTCAAAACTGTATTAGGAGGGGAGTATTGAAGGATCTCCCATCTCAGTTTCTGAAGCGTTTTATGATGGTTTATGCCATACGAGCACATGTTATGAGTTAAGTGTAAAAAAAAAAATGCTCGCGTTGCATATATTTAGATGACAAAATAGAAAATAGGATACGTCATCTGCAGCACACATTCTCACAGCGATGATCTATAGCTGCACATAATATATTATTATATTCATGATGACGATAATAACGCGTAATAATATAATAATATATGATTTTCGTGCCACATGTAATAATATTATAAACATATTAAATCTATAACTAAATAAGAAACATAATATTCAGGCAGTGTTCGGATTTTAGAAATCATTCAATTACAGCCAATACGTATTATGGTCATTTATTATAGAGTCCTCGTTTCTCATTTTCTAACTACACCTATGGAAGCCACTCGCCAACCGGATCAATCTCAAAAACTCAACACCGTAATCCAATTAGAAATATTGGCTGATACAATACTTATAAAAGTTACAATATAGAAAACAATAATACATATCATACGACAGTTTCATGATTTTTGTTTCTTTTTTGTTTGATGAAAGTGATTAAAACCAGAAAGAGCAACAAAGTGAAAATTAGCATAGAGTACTGCGATGATGGCCACCCTTTATAGTCAATGGCTAGAAAAAGTGTCAACGGAATTACAGTGTATACATCTTAATATGTTATTGTATAAATTCAGACATATGCTTAAATTTTTAATAAATATAAATATAAACCTTCATGAATTTAAAATTAAAGCATATGTTATAAAAAATTTATCTTGCCATATAATAATTGGAAATAATTTTTATACCAATATAATGCCAACATAGACTTTAAAAATAGCACATTGCATAAAAATAATACTATAACAAAATTGATATTATATAATATTATAAATTATAATAATACAAATTCATAACATTTATAATGGCAACAGTAAAAATTTTTTTTCAAACAAGCCCTGAATACTCAATAGCTCACTATATCTCCACAGACTTAAAAATGAGCAAAAGTTTAACAGCACAAATAAAAAAGAAATATGAAAATGCCTCGGGACAACTATATAAATAAAAACCAATGGTAGGTGAAGCCATCCCAATAAATATGGGAAATAGATTAATTAAGTATTTATTAATAAAACAAAAATATTTTCTCAAACCCATGTGGTTTTTAAAATTTTAAAACCCCTCCCAAAAAAATATTGAAAATACTCCACTGTTCACGACCGTCTCTATCCACTCATCCATTAGGACCTGATGTCGCGTAGATATTTTCTTCAGTGTTTCCAGTGCCAAGGTCCTGTCACATGATGTCCATCTCGGAGCCTTTGAGTTTACATAGCGAACTTGAGATTCATGAAAATCCACCACTCGTTTCAAGTGGTTTTGAACGGAATCTATGAACAGCCGCCTCTTGTCTTCGGTCTGTAGATCCCCGGCGCAGTTCAACATCCCTACACTCTCGTTTCTCAATACGTAAAACTCTTGAATAATTTTTTTAAACTCTTTTTTTATCTTCAGTCCGTAAGTTTTTCTTATTTCCTTCACGAAACAAAAAAGAAATAAAAATCATGAAAATATTGTATGATAGTATTTTTTTTCTATTTAGTAAGTATTATATTTCTTGCGAATAATTCATTTTGGAATTAGTTATTCTAATAGTTTTAATATTAGTAAACTGCAGTACCTATGCATGACTTTTTTCTTTTTATTTAAAGTATATAGTAATTCTAGCCTAGACAATTATATTAGATAAATGGATGTTTTTTAATAACTAAATAATAACATAATAACCATAGATATAATATGTAATTACTAAAGATAAAATATATACACTCGTATATGATATAGGTATCTATAGTTTTGTTTAATGAGCTGTAACTAAATAAATAAAAAACATCTTATTGGTTAATTAGTTTAAAAAATGTAATACATAATATCATTGCAGGTGAACTACTTAATACCCATAGTAGGCTATAAATAGCTGCTCCCACATCCACCTCCACCCCCTCATATCATCGTCATTACTCGTCATCATCGTCCACGGACGATTATGGACGTGGTTCCGTGGGGGGGAGGTAAACAAGACTAGAAATGCGGGGGTGAGGGAACGATTGGACGATGATGACGAGGAGTACGAGTAAGGACGATGAGGTGAAGGGGTGGAGGTGGTGCGGGGCAGCAGAACCGCTATTTATATCCTACTACCCATTATTATAATTCCAAAAAATCGGCATCGTTTACGATATGAAAAATATAGTCTAATATAATATAAACATCTAGTGTTTCTGGTAGCAATCTTCCGATACGGCTAGACCGATTTTAATGACATTTTTTGGTGTGTATGGGAATAGGTCGTAAAGTATTTTTCACTCTCCTACCTCCCTCCATTTTGTAATCATGATTTTACTATTTTTGTATGAAGTAGCGTGGTAATAATGAGATAGTGGTAACTCGGGTCTCGGACGATCGGTCTCTTGGCGTATGATTAGGATATCACTCACACGAGCTGTTAGTATTTGTACGGAACCACGCGGCGGCGACAGCGGAGACATTAATGCGTATCATTAAATTAACCTCCTCCGAGGACTACAATTTATCATCAAGCGTACTTATTATTATTACTATTACTTAATTGTATCCCAAAAATCGGTCGCTCCTCTATGGTTATAAAGTACCATACAGTTATTAAGTAGACAAATTACAATATTATAACACGTATGTATTGCCTTGGCATAGTATGGTACACAGCGATATAGATACCAACGATTATAAAAATATAGGTTACGGCGCTTACACTGCACCACATAACTAAATAAAAAGGTATAGGAGAACCGACACGCGTCCCGGCCCGAGCGAATATCAACTCGTTTCAACTCTACTGAATTTTTTTTACATTGATTCCGCCGAACTTTTTTATTTTTATTGATTCCACCGGTTAATATTTGTAAATTATTTATTTTAATAAAAACACAATGTGAAATGTTTATATTAAATTTAAAAATACAAACTAATTCTTATATTATGTATGATAATAGTATAATACGAAGGCTGAACAGTAACAAAATAAACAAAACAAAAATTATGAAAATAAAAAAATGTATATAGCAATGTATACAGTGTTTAACTAGTATTTAAATAAAATTTTTTTAATGATTTACGTATATAAAACTAGCATCAAACCATTACTCCACAAAATAAATCAACTTAACACTACAATTAACCTAACGATTTTAATTATTAATTATTATTTTTACTGTACAATTTTCGACTTTTTACCGTTTTCTAAATAAATTGTAAGACATTTTGTAAAAAAAAAAAACCATCACTAGGTATTTGAATAACTGTATCATAAAGATATTACAGGTATTTTGTTGAGCTACGGTCGATATTTTACTGTACATCAATGTTTGATAATATTAACAATTTATTATAGTCTCAGGATATGATTAAATTATTATTAATTGCTTAATTAAAATTTACAATGTTTGTAACAATATCATATAACTTTTGGTTTGCAATTCTTAAATAGATTCATCAAATTATTAGATATTTAATAATCTAATTTCACATACGAGTGTTAGACAGAATAATTTATTTTTTAGGAGGATGTAGTAAACTTTATGAATTATTGTTATATATAGTAAGCCTTAACTATAGAATCCTTCAGAAGTTTCCTACTTGACTATATAGTGATATAACATTAAAACTTTAACATTTTAATTTTTAGACTTATGTAACCTTCGAACAAACTACAATTTTTATGCCTTTAGTAATGCGTTCAAAGAATCTTTTTTTAAATTTTCCTGAAGTTTTAGTAAGTTTTCAGCCTCATCCCCATACCCATGGCTACTCTACTGCTATATATTGTATAAGCAAGTACTCACTTTGACCCTTTGCTTTACACAAGTGTTTTCAACTCGACCCAAGCTCTTATTTTCATGATGATCTTCCTCGTCGTCTTCGCCCATCTGGTCATTGATTTCTAGCCAAGAGAATGCTTCGTCCAATGCGATCCGGTCCACATACCTTGGTGGAGACAATATCCGCTGCTGTTTTGGGGCGTCTGAAAAAAAAAAGCGCTGCGCGTGTTTGTCTCTCACGCACTTCAATGGCGACCATGCCGATAAACTCTCCGTCGAATCACTTGGTTGTAGAAAATTCATTTTGTAGCTCAAAATATCTAAAAATAGTTATCAACTAATATGAAAATCGTTCACGATAAAATGAATTCAAATCTGAAAATAATCAGTAATTTAACATTATAATATGCTTTTTGATCGTTCGAATCAATATAGAACTGGTCGCAAAGCAGCCGCGGAGATTATTATATGATTTATATGGTAACCAAAAACTAAAACAACCGAAATTTGCGACTAATCATAAAAGTACGTAGTCTTACTTGTTACTTGTGATAACTGTTTGCTCTCGTTATTATAAAACTAAATAAAATAAAATAAGTAAATAGCGATGCATTCAGGTTTCCCACTTTTTCTTTAACAATCGTATTATTACATTATTTATAATTTATATACTCAATAGAATTATACAAAAATTAACTACATTTATTTATTGGTATCATAGGTATAATTTATAATATTATATATGTATTATCATAAAGATAAAATACAATTTCGAATTATATAAGTTAATATTGTTATAATTATTAAATACTGCAAAAAACACATATCATAAAATATTAAAATATATTAATAAGAGATATTTTAATCCGAATGGCCATTTCCACTCAGAATGATTTTTCGTACATCATTGAATTCAAGTTTAACACATCAATAATAGTGACCCACTTGACACCTATTGTACAGTAAAGTACTACAAATTTTAAAATGTTATCATTATATAAAAAATATTATTAATTTTATAGTTTCATTGAAAAACAGTATAATAGCTGACATTAAATTATTGTCGATGAATTTTTATACACGATTATTATTTCATATTTTCCATTTATGAATCTTGTCGATCTTGAAAAACAACTCCTACGTATCACATTGGAATGATGAATAAAATTCATTAATACTATATGAATTGTCGATGATCAAGACTGGAGTCAACCGCATGTTCAAAATAATATGCTGATCTCTCACACGATCGTAGAATAGATTAAATATACCATAAATGGAATTCCAACCTATATCACACAATTAATTTAAACATAATATGATACTATTATGACTATTATTATGTTCTTATTTAAGGAAAAATTGGGGTGAATTTTTCTGCGTATTAGTTTTAGCTAGCTGCAGGTGCGGCGGAGAAGAATTACACGTTTCTAAAAAAGAAACGCATACTGACCGTAAGTTAAAATAACATAAAATACAACACTATCTATATTATAATACATCACAATATGAGAATTTCGTGCAAATCGTATAAGTCCATTATTGCTTCGGAACGACCATTTATAATAAGTAATAACAATAATATAATAATAAACACAATGGCAACGCTAATAGTGCGTGTCATCCTAAGCCCGACGTGTCTGGACCGGTCACGATACGCATCGTCGCAGACGAAAGATCTCATTGATAAGTAGTATTGCGGCAGCAGAAGAAGAAGAAGCGTAAGTTAAAAAAAAAAATAAATAATTATACAATAATAATTGCATTTTCTGAGATCGCCAGAAACGGCAGAAACAATAAACGCGGCCGACACTAGTTCGCAGACCGACAACCGACAGCAACGACGGTCAATTTCATTGTCGCGAGGGTAAAGAATAATAATAATACGAGAAAAGAAAAGAAAAACGTAATCGAATTTCGAAGGACACGGAACATAATACGCGTACACACACCTCATATATTCAGATGCACGTCGTAAGTTATATTTTTACGATGTTTATTCCGTTGGTGCGATGTACGTGTAAATATAGGCACACAACACCGAAGTAAATTAAATTATTGTTTTTCTCTTCCAGTTTCTGTACACGCACTTAACACAATACGGCAAGGATTTGTTATTCGTAACGCGCGTAATGTAGAATATTGACTTATCGTGAATTGCCCGCGGAAATAGTAATAGAGAGACACGAAATAATATTATATTTCGTATATTACATAAAATATGAGGTGAGTATCATATATCGCATCAAGTCGAATTATACCCGTATAGTAATAATATTTTTTTTAATAAAATCGTCAGTGTTGAGGGACGTTTGAATCATGAGTGGCGGAACTATGATCATCGAGGACCGTGAATACAATTTTTTCCGAAGCCTTATTATATCAGTCATTTCGCTTTATAAACATTGGGCTGCTATTTGTGTACAATAAAATACAATAAATTAATAATTAATTGAATTATTATAACTATAGTAAGTATGTAATTTTGTATTTACAATGAAAATGATTTTTTTTCCTCGATTTGTACACGATCTTTAGCAAATGTCTTCGCAAATTACGATAAATTAATTCATTTTTTAGCACGCTGATTTTCTATTGAAATCATCGCAAGACTATTAAGCCGCGTTTGGAAGATGGTACTTCTTAGATAATTTTTAATTAATTTAAGTTTTGAGAATGTCCTTTCGACACTTATGTTACAGTAACCGGTAATGTAAAGAAAAATTAAAATGCGATACAGGGTATATTGTGTACCTTATACCTATTATTTTAATATTCCATGATTTCATGTACTTTACTTGAACTAAAATTAGTTTTAAAACTACAGAATTAACTGTGAGGCCAATTTAACGACGAGGTCCACTGAAATCTCGCCTTCAATCATATTATGTAGTTCCGCCTCTGCAAGTTTGCAGTTTCCTGCGATCGCCATTGGACGTCATCCAACGACATTTTGAAATCGGAGAGGTTTCACACCGTTATGAAATGACGTTATTATAAATATTATATTATATTTCTATCCAATTTTCAATCCTATAACGAATTTGCATACCTCTGAGAATCAAAGCGACCACCGAGCGAAAAAGGTTTCGTATTTGTTTTATTCATCAAATACCCAGGCGATTGCCAAAAAGTAAGTTCTCTCTTCGTCGTTGTAACGTCTACCACAGTTACTTATGATGAAATCAATAACATTTTATTATTGATGATGACTACACCTAAAATAAATGATTAATTGTTAAGTTGAGTAAAATACCATGAATGACTCGTGAGTATATGTCAATTATTGTGCATTTATGTAAGCAAAAATTGTGATATTCAAAAAAGTTTTTTATTAATTGCATCCAACTATATTGAAAATATTAATAGGTACATCGTAATATCATTAATTTTATTCAACACTAAATTGTTTGTAATAAAAGCAACAAATTAAAAAAAAAAAATTCTAAACCATCTTTTTTATAGAGATGAATTTAGTAAGACTAACTTTTATCATAGACATAACATTTTGTTTATAACAAAATATCTTATAATAAAATATGTGAATCGTGAATATATTTTTCTGCCACAATTATCGTTGTATACCTATAACTATTGATAAATTCGCCGGTGTAAAATTGTGTACAGTATTGTATAATATTAATGGCAGTACCTTTATCATAACACGGAATTTCATACGTTAAATTATTATTGTTATTTTTTAAGATGTTGCTAAATTTTAATGAATTTTACAGTTGTTTAATAAAACTGAAAACAAACATTAAAAATTGTACAATGGTTATTGTTCAGAATATTCACCCTCTAACACACGTATAGTAGTGATGTCAACCCAAGATTGATCGAGAACAAGAGAATAACATGTCTTCAATCTCAAAATGTATTCATAAAAAGATAACGTCTCGATTCGATTTAAAATGTATATAACTCCAATCAAATCAATATATATATATTATAAATATATGTATAAATAAATAATTCACAAAAATGTATGTGTATGTTTTAGGTTATTTTGGCTATACTTACATAGTATTATAGTATTATTGTATTCTGAAGAAAATACGCATTTTTAATTATTTACGTACCATAAGCATATAGTTACCACATTATATTAAAAATGTTTACATAATTTATTTGATACGATTTAATTGGCTTAAAATTATTTTAATACATATATATTTTTTTTTTTTTACTGAATAATTTGTGTAATGCGAGGCCAATTTTATTATTCATTAAAAAATTCATCAGTTGTCTGTAGTGTACCTAAATTGCCTATCTATTACGCCGTGTTATTTTACTTTGATGTATCTGAAAAATATTATTCGTCGTACTTGTATGGTACTATGGTAACGTACAAAATACAATCCATCCAACTATTGAAATAAAGAAAAAAAAATCATAAATGTGTTGGTACAACATTAGTTATATAATATTATAGCCTTTGGTAGATAAAAAAATTTTATTTATATTATTTTTTTTTAGTATTTATCATGTTTTATTTGTTTTTCCATCAAAAAAAAATTTCATTTGTAAATGATTTTTTTCTCCACACTAAATCCACCATACTTACACGCTGCCACAGTTTGTCTGCGCTCTTGATAGGAACGAATGATGGAGAAAACACTATAATATAGCTAATACGCAAGCCGCATATTCAAGTGTAATATATATTTATGGTTCCTTTGACTCGAAATTCCCATTACCGACAATCTTCTAGGAACATAAGGCGTTACAAATAGTATTATTGTACACGTTTACATAATGTATACGGGCGCGACGTCTTTACAACAATATGGCAGCTATTTCGACCAGTGACGAATATTAATTGATACCGAGTGAATAATGTACACCAGTCATGAACAAATCACCTTACGCGCCACAAAACGGTCTGGATAGTTTTAAAGATAATTTCTGCTACGAAATTATACCACGGTTTATAATAACGACCGCGGTGAAAATAAATAAATCGCTTCTGTAGATGTAAAAACGTGTTAAACGAGGTTTTACGAGTGCGATATTGGTACGTTTTACACAACTCTGCTGAATTTATCTGCACTAATAGTACAAGTCGTTGAACGTGAATTATCGCTGAGAGAAACTGCGTAAAAACTATTATTCGAAAATCGTTCAATACACAAAGTACCTATTGCACTATCGCAGTGTAATAATCAATAAAATAATATACTATAATATACACCAAATTATTACAATCAATAACCTATGGTCGTACAACCGTAGTGAAAACAGTGAACGTTA
The DNA here is from genome assembly GCA_009835225.1 of Aphis craccivora. NCBI lineage: Eukaryota > Metazoa > Arthropoda > Insecta > Hemiptera > Aphididae > Aphis > Aphis craccivora. The sequence goes on from VUJU01000277.1 coordinate 58,319, forward strand.
AAATATATAAATATAATAATATCATTATTGTTTTGAAAACGAAGCGCCACGTGGCAAAATGCGCATGACATTTAATGTAAGTCATTGCTATATTATTGCGTCTCGTCGACCGAAGACTAGCGATTCATCCAATTTTATCGTACACATGATTTATGTGCTTGAATCAGCAAAATACATTGAGTTTAAAAAAAAAATAAAAAACAAATGGATCGTAATATCAACTATAATACAATATGACCATAAGAGATCGAAAAAAAACATCGAACGTATCACAAACCATGTCAAAAAACAGAGAAATACAGATCTTTGGTATTTAAATATTTTTTTATTTTTAATTTAGGGGAAAAAAATCATAGTGCTTAATTTACTCGCTGAAAAGTGAAACCAAACATATGCATAGGTAACCTATATAATGTATATATATACGTTTAAAATTAGTATAGTTAATATGAATGATGGTATTAAAGAATTATAATTTAATAAAACTGAAACAATCGATAATTATTATGATTGCTCATGTTTGCATTAAATGTATTAATGTATCAATAACGTGTAGTAGTGATGGCATGGATGATGATTGCAGATTTGCAGATGAATTCTTGAATTTTTAGTGGTAACGTTTACTATGATTCCATTAATAATTTATTATCTAAAAGTCTTTAAACCGTATTGATGATAATAATTATATTATTATATTGTAATCGATGTTTCCAATGCTATACGTTTTTTAAATTATCAACTGTTTTGTTTGATTTTTAACTTGGTTAAAACATCAGATTTAAGATAGATGAACAAATATTCATTGAGGTATTGAAATAAAAATACAAAGAATCATAAATCGATTAAAATATAAACCAAAAAATAAAAATAAAAACCAGTTGACAAGTATTTGTTGTGTAACAATAGAGAATTAATTAAAGTTTCTTTATTCTCAAATCTGATGGTACATACTATTTCTTTAGCAACTTATTTAAGTTCAATAAGCTCCGATTTATCTTTGTTATTGTACATTTTAGCAACATTCATTTTTGTTTTTAATCAACTAAAAATATTTCTAAACAACTATTCATACCTAATGTTTAACATAATCAATTAATCAATATTTGATTTAAAAACTGTCCAAGTGCTTAGTTAAAAATAATCTCGCACTTGAAAATCTATTATTTAATTTGTGTATAGAACTAAAAAAAAACACTCATGCAATGATTTTTTTTTATATCGATAAGAGTTTGTGTTTATATTGTTAAAATGTGTGTGTTTTCCATTGTAGTCCAAAATCTAAATGCGTAAAAATATTTAACAGAATTTTGTATTTTTAGCATAACCACAGATATATATTATGTATATATTAGTATATATCTGTGAGCATAACACTAACGATTTTACGTTTGCCTATATTTGCAGATAACGAATACGATATTATATTGTAATAATTACGTTGCTAGTTTTTTATACGAAATTCCAATATACCCACACAAAAACAAAACACTACAACAAATGTAAAAAACGTTTGTAAAAATAGCAGATCGTCCGGAATGTGATGTTTTGGTTAATATGCTGTTTTGGTCTGCGATAAATTAATTGTGCAAATCATGTAAATTTTTTGCACAATATGTATTTCTGTCATCGTTCAATGTTGAAATGTTTATATTTTTCATGGGTGGTTAATATTTTCGCCGTGTTTTTGCCGACGTTTTACAGTATAGTTCGTTTATGTATGTAGATTGCTTGACTAAAACCCCTTAAATACAATATTCATTGTGTAAAAAAAGTATGTTATTAATGTTATTATAATATTATTAGGTAGTACACTCACGTTCAAACTGAATTATTTTATTTTATTATTATACAGTTGAACATTAAATATGTATTAATTTTATTATATAATTACTGAACTAATTTTATTTTTATTAATATTATTGGAGACATAATATAACCATAGTGTTGAATATCGGGTATATAATTACTTTGAATAATAAGTACGGGTGTTGGGTAGTTAATCAGAAAAATATTTTTTCATTATTTTAAAAATATTTAACGAATAGGATATTTTATACAATATTATTTTAACCAATTAATTAATACTGCCATACGATATAATTATAACTCTGAAAATTGCTACTACTTATCGCAAAATGAACATTTAGATAATATAATACATTGTACAGATCGAAAATTATCTATTTTGATAAATATTGGAACATATGCCTTAAAACAATAAAAAAATAAATCACACAAACAAATTAGAAGTACATAATAAGTACTATAGAAAAAGATGCTAACACTTCGATAGTCATTTTTATGATTTTTTTTTATGTATTTATTTTTATTTTGTTTGGTGAAGGTGATTGAAACCATGATGTGCAGATCAGTAGATAGTATAAAAATTTTGACAGAGTGTACATCACTTTCAAGAATGTTGAACGATAATCGGCAGACCGACAACAGTGTACAGTCGAACGTCGACTAGATGGTATCCATGTGAACTTAACAACTTGAAACATTTGACATGTTCTAGGTAGTGAATAGAGTCGGTCATCGAGGTTACCAAATAATAGATACCAAATCGGTGTTGGTACATAATGATAGGTATACAGTAAATGTCAGGAAAATTTTCTATCCTGTCGTGTAACGCGTAAATATCACATTTGTATATTATGTTTTGTTGACGATTTGCTCGAATTTTATCATGATTGGACATGAGTCTTGACCACGGGAATTCAATCCACACTTCCTCCGATATCGGCTTATTGTTAAAATTAATTTCAGCAAATAAAACTATACTTATTTTAAAATAGTTTGCAATAAACCGATAAAAATAAATTCACATAGGTAACACAATTATTATTATTAATTTATTAAGCGCTTAAATCACGACCAAAGGTTGGTTGTATATTGATTGTAATATTAAATAATATCTTATTAAGTATACAGTCATACAGAGTGATTTACCAAATATACTCATTCCCAATCATTTAACCTTCAATAATTAATTTATTCAAATTCTAATTTTTTTTTAATTATTTAAAATAAACGCAATACTTACTGTGAGTAAATGTGATATGGGAAGGAGTCAGGGAAATCCCCCAATAGCGACATCCCAGTAAATGTACTTAAAAACTTTTTTTCAAATGAAAACTAACTTTTATTGGAAATTGATAAATGTTAATGTAGTTAAATCAATATTCAAATTAGGTTTTTCTGAATTATTAAAATCTATTAACTACGGATTATGAATCCTTAAAATTGGATAAATACAAATTAAAAGAAAAATTAGGTTAAGCACTCTGTATATTTTGTAATGTAATTATATTTAGATTTTGTTACCGCTAATAAAATTAATTTGGGTTTATACAATGGAGCATTTTATGCATTTCTATTTTATGCTTTTTGGCTAAATAGTTGTTATTACAAGAAACCAATATAAATCTGAATAAAAATAGTAATTAAAATACACATAATATTATTTAGTCCGAAATATTTATTATTTTTATTATATAAGTACAATTTAAATACCTACATAGAACAAAGGTTATAAATTATAAAACTTATATAAGTTATAAAAATTTAATTTTAATTAAATTGCCCATTATTTATAAACAAGGCGATGAAGTGGAGATTATTGGTTTTTATCGAGTTCATTAAATAACTTACGACGTGATAAACCATATGTATAGTCACGTGATCATTATAATAAATTAATCTTTAAAAAAAAATCCAATTATAAGTAGATAAGTCAAACTAAGTCAAAGTGGTTTAGTACAAGTATTTGTGTAATAAACTTAACTTTTTGTGTTTGTCCTGCACGAATAACATTTTTATAATTATCACTTGAATATTTTATTATAAAATAGCTTTGAGTTTAAATTAATAGCGCAAGACACGTATATAATATATTATTATAAGACGAGTTGAAGTTTGATTTTTGGTCCTCGAGACATAACAATAATATATTGTACATAAATATCATTTTAAGTGCTAGCTATCACGAGGGGATATCCTTGATGCAAAGTCCTCGAGTTATGACAGTCACGAAATGCAACATTATTTCTAATTCAAGTATTCAACGAAAATAATATCGTATTATACAGTATTTTAAATAATAATAATAATATAACAACTAACAAGTAACAACTTACTGTAACAACCTATTCGTGTTCGTATTATACGTTATCAGTTTTCAAAATCGTGAATTTTATTTGCTCAGCATTTTAAGCATAAATACAGCCGAAATGATATGTAACTATTATACAGACCAGCCGACCCGACCGTATGTTCATATTATTATTATTCACAATTGGGTCGTTGAACCACGCAATAATAATATACCTATTAATATTGCGTTTAAACACTGGCCATTGCACGGTTAATAATAATAATATTATTAATAATGTGACAAGATATAAATAAATTTTATAAATAAATTATTTATAAATTGTATGAATAATTGACACTAAATATTAGTAATTCAAAAAAAAAAAAAACACGTACTTGTATAAACATTACACGCATAAAATATATTGTAATAATAATTATGTATTACTATTATCTAAACTCTCGCGTTGTCGATCAAGTATAGGTACAATATAACGAACACGAACAAAGTATCATTTAACATTTTCAATACCGCGTAAATATGCCGTCTATGCAACAGTCTACATAATTTATGATAAGTCAATAGGTATACACAATTAATTTCATATTTATGCGACACAAAAAATATTATAACACACAAATGTTTACGAGACACGCGCATGATCTCATAAATAAATTTGGATACGTAGGTTTTATTAATTATGTCGATTTATTCTATTCGGGGGAAAAAAAAATTAACATTCTCGTACATTATTATATTATTAAAATACATCCAAATAGTTTTCATTATTTTAAATTATGGTAATTTATACCGTGAAAAATGGCGGTTCAAGATATTATTATAGCATAATTATTATTTAAATAGTATAATAAATTAAATTATTATACCTATAATATCGAAACATCCGAGATGTAAAAAAGCGATGGTTGGTTTTTTTCGTACAAAATTTGATATTTTTGAGGTACTGCAGATGGTTATATGAAAAAAAAATGAAATAAAGAACTTATACGATAAAGTGAATAAGAAAAGATACTATATAATACGTATCAAACTGCTCTGTTCATAAACGTAAAAGGCGTTTAACCCAAAATGCTATATTGATAGGTACTCTCATTTATTTTTTCGACGATGTTTTATGTCTAAATTATAACACCATACCGGGTGGTTCTTTTATCGAAGAACATCAATTATCTTAAAAATTATAAATGTTTTTATTTTTTTAATATTTGCTTTCCGTAATTTTAATACGCAAATAACATTTTCCACTATTTTTTAGGTATCTTTTTTAATTTATTTACTTTGCAATATGTATGACGTATGTATATTATTTCACTCATCTATAAGCTTTATAATATAACCTAATGTATCTCTGAAGTCTGACATTAGATTTTGACGTTTTAAAATACTTGGAATAATCAGAATAATATTCTGCTTCCGAATATGAAACCAAAATGTATTTTATCATTCAAAAATGAAAAAAGTACAACATATCAAAAATGTTGATGACTAAAAATAACAGTAACATTTAAAAATGTCGTTTTATAACGACCTATAGTTGTATAATAAATCTTTTCAAAATATTCATGGATTTTGAAATATTTATTGTGTTCTTTGATAAAATAAACCACCTTATTTATTATATCATACGCAATACACGTAGGTACTGCTGTAAACGTTGTCTTTGATGATTCACTATCATTTTTATCCCCGGATATTACGTCATTGTTTCCAAAAGAATTTATTGATGAGGTTTTAGATATTTTCCATCTCTAGTTGTTTCAAAGAGGTTTAACCACAGAATGAATTTAATAAACTTACTTTATTTTGTGGTTTAACATTTTAACGTACTTATAGTATCGTATACGGTAGTACTATCGTACAAAATATAGTATGGGCTATGAGTATATCTACCAATGAAATTATTAACCCTATTCGACTTTATTAAATATACGTATAACAAAAGTATAAAAAAAAAACCACGAACAGAGTAGTTAGAAACCGCAATGTCATAAAACCGGGCAAGACGATCTGTTGTATCATAATATGATTTATGGTACATTTCGAGCGTTTCATAGTATCGAGTAGGTAGGTCGTATCGTAGCCTAAAGGTCACTGTAATGAATATTGTATTTAATTTAAATTCAATATGATAAATCATCGCATGTGAAAAACGATTCCAAGAGGGGACGGTGTTCACAAAATTCCTAAGAATATTTTATATTTTGCTTATAATTATTATTGGCAGTCTATTTTTGATAGTTAATTGTAGATAGAACTAATTTTACCAAGAATATTGTATAATTGTATATAATAATATTATATTATAACTATAGGTATATAATATATATATATATATTATATATGTATATTATATAAAGGTATGAATACATTTCTACCACACTATAAATTATAGAACGATGTGAGTATAAAAATAGTTTACAATTAGTCTGAATATTTCGAATATATTTTGTTTGTGTATCAATAATAATAATAGGTATATACGTACTAAGAAAAGTTAAAATCTATAAGTAGAACAATCATTATTTACCATTTAAATATGAGCTTTAAACAACAATAGCGAAAAAATTGTGTCATTGTTATTTTTCTAATTTTAAATTGCTAAATGATCAACATATTATGATGAGGAACCTAGTAAAACATTTCAAACCAAGACATTTTAACAGTTATAGAAAATTAAATTTAAAAAATATGAGTTTTAAATGTTTATAAAATATAACCATTTTCAAATTAAGTTTAAATAATTTACGAATATTATATAATTATTATGAAAATTTAATTGTGAATAATAAATGATAATTTAAATTATATTGAAGATTTAGGTATTATAAATATTTACAAATGACCAATAACCATTATCTATTTGTATATTATGTTTAGGTCATACTTAATAACTGCAATCCAGCTATCACTGGGAGAGAAATTAGGGGTTAAATTATACCACTGTAAATGTATTTTTTTAGGTAACCTATTCCTTTTATATAAGAATAACAAGAATTAATTATATTAAAAATAAACTTACTTTTAAAACTGAACATGGACATAATACTAGACAATATCTAATATCAAAGTACCAACTAGGTATATGCACAAAGAATTAACACAATCCACTTATATATTGGTCCAAAAATTGAAAATATACTACCATTAGAAATTAAACAGAGAAACTCTTTTATGATTCTTAAAAAAAATTACATTCTGGTTATTACAAGAACAAAATATAGAAAGACTCTTAACAAATTTATATAATTACTTCATAATTTATCATATTAGTAGTATGACTTTAGTAACTATTATATAAATTTTTCTTTTATATTTTCATATTATATTATATTATTTAACTAACTACACAATTTTTTACATAATATTATATTTATGAGCAATGAGGAGAAAACATATATTTACTTATATATTAATATTATAGTTCTATGCAAATTTTTAATTATTTAATTTATATGAACTATTTAATGAATTTATATTTCAAATTGTGAACTCATGGGCCCACACACGAACATATTCAGTGGGGCTCATTATCTTCTTGAAGAATAAATAAAAATAAAAATAAAATTTACCTTCTTCCACTGCGAAATCAAAATTACATAAAGTGACAAGAAATAAGAATCGTTCAGTCTATCCAAGTAAAAGTTAATTTTTTCTAAAAAAAAATACGAATATTGTATGTACTCCAAGTCCGTGAGTAATGAGCATGCATTTATAGCTTTGAAACTCATACGACAGTCCTAAATAAAATAACATAAAATGAAAAATACATGGAAATATCCGGAAACAGGCTTCTCCAAAGCCCTATCGATTTTTAAAATTAACTTATATTTGAAAATTTGCTATCTTTTATAATGCAATAATTTTATTTGCATTTTTTTTAAAAATCTTTATTGGAATAAATAATTATACAAAACATTATATTTTTAATTATATATTTTATGTAATTATAAATTGCACCACAGTAAGCATAACAACTGACAACATCATACTAACATCATTCTAACTATGCATTTTAACATACAAATGTTTATGTCATATTTTCGATTTTAAATTATAGACTCAGAAAAATAACTCCTACGTATCACATTGTGTACTCCCGGTTGCAGAATAAATAAAATTCATTGATGCTATGATTAAGGCGGAAGTTAATCATATAGAGCGTATCTTTTCTGTGATCGAAGAATAGATTCTCAAGAAAATTGAAACCTACCCATCTACACACTCAGTTAATTTAGACATAAGTAATATGATTTTTCAAAGTAGTGAATAACAGGAGACGCGTGCAGGTTACCAGCTATATTATAATATTATGTTTCTAGTGATTTCAATCTGTACAATACAAAAAAAAATAATAATAATAATAATTGTAAAACAATAGGGGCTTTAAAATCGTGTGAGAAAAAACAATATACTATTATTTAAATATATGACGTTTTTATCATTAGTATGATATAATACCTATAATTGCTATCTTATCAGTCATCGGTTTGTTTTTTTTTCTTTTAATAGCATTTTACCTTCTATACATTTGCTTGAATGTCACAAGTACTTACTATAATAATAATAATAATAATAATAATAATTTTTTTCATAATATTATCTATGTATAACTACATAGTATACTATTGAATTTATGTTAAATACAATGATACGCTAGATTTCACGTAGGATGGTCCATTACATTTAACTATTCAAGTTCTCAGTTTCTCACAGAACGCGATGGTTTTTTCAAATATTATAATAATTTATAGCAAAAATTTTCAAGTAGATTTTTTAATTTTAGACGTTTTTTTTATGCCTATCTTTTTTACTTATTTATGATGTTTAATAATATGCAGTTTAAAAAAATAATAATATACTTATATACACTTTATTCAAAAATGTTTAGACCACTATAGAAAAATGACTAGTTTGACCGTAATTTAATTAATTATTTTTATTACTATAGCGTAGTCATTATTAAATAAATAATGTAATTTTCAGCTGCATTAAATAATTTTCCTTTAATAGTTAACATGTTTACATGTCATGAGTAATATACTTATAAGTTCATACGATATTTTTATCGTAAGAAATGTACACAATTAAGTGAATTGAGTACATTATATTTATTTCACAAAACCTGCACGAATAAAAAAAAAATAAAATATACTACATTCGAGTATTCAGTATATGAAATATTCTAAATTTATATCGACTGTTTATACAGTGCATTTTATTCAATATACTTTGAACATTTGGTAGTACCACTAGTACCTACTATATACCAATCCATTGGGCAAATTTAATTTGCGTAAAATTAAAGTATTAATGTATCTATTAAGCCGTGGATTGTAAATAATTTATGATGGCCTGCAGTGGTTTTACTTAGACTGGTTCTGAGAAATGAAGTAAAATCTAAAAAAAGATTTTTATGTATTTTTACAGTGATCACAGTTTATAATAACTGTCTTACAATGAAGTCGTATTTTAAATAATTCGTTTTCGAAAGTTAATTATAAATAATCATGATTTAAAACTCTTTTTATATTTAATATTTTATCTCGCTTGCAATATTGAATTGTCAAATGATATATTTACCCAAATTACATAGTTATTTTATACCATTTAAACTAGAGTACCTATAAACAATTCATATAGGTACCGGTTGCTGTTATACGCGTATTGAATCATCGACGTGTTCTTTTGATGTTTCAAAACCAATTTCCCTTTGTCCATTATTTTGAATCCACTTAATTCGGTTTTTGTATTTTGAACATATACCGTTCATACCTAGTCTAAACAGACTCGCAGCACTAGGGTGTAACCGACGCAGTGATGTCGATCGTCGATGAACTACTTGTTTATGACCCGTATGTCCGCATTTTTATAAATTGCAAAATAACCTTTTCGAAAATTACTATCGTCCAATAATTCTACATTTCTATTATAAAACAATTCATTAAATCAAGATGTTAAAACCGTTTTATTATTTGGAATATCATAGTGTATAATATAGACTTCAAATTTTTTCAAATCGCTGGAAATTAATTGAGAAACCAATGGGTAATGGGTTTATAATTTATATGAGTTATATAATTATGTTAGGTACTCATAATAAATTAGAAATATAATTGATTTCGTTGCTATTCATTCGTGTCATCGCGTGCTACTACAGTAGATACAGGTATGGAAAATTGATTTTTATTTTTCTTAAAATTTAAATTGATTACTTATTAGTTATTGATTATTGAGTAGCGATGGTGAGTAAGATATAATATTAAATAGTAAATTTTACAATCTATTTTCGTTGGGGTGGTTCTCATTTTTCTCATTGTTTTCAAGCTTTATTCAAACGTCGAATAACCATTAACTCTCAAATTAAGTTCCCATATTTCACTGCAATATCGTATCTGCAACCTTCCTAGTATAACTTACGAGACGCACAATATATACCTGTCGAACCGTGTTGTGCTGCGTGCCACACAGAGTTTTTGTAGGCTCCGGATAGTGTGTAATATTATGTGGATCGTGTTTCGCGTCTGGGCCGAGTGCAGGTGGGGGAGTGGAGATTCGATCGTGTAATTTATTCGATTAGTGTCGGTATTATTATTATTATTATTGTAATAATATTTTCGGTGAGACTACCTGCCCATACCTGTCGTGCTGCCTCCTACCTGTCCATACTTGTCGGCCGGGCGGACACGCCGCCGCCGTGGTCGGTGAGGTTCGTGTGCCGTCGCCGGACGCCGAACCGAAATCATCTGCTTGCCCGGCCGGTACCGCCGCCGCCGCAGCTGCACGCGCCACGCACCGCCTAACGGCAGCAGTAGTGTAGACCGGTCGTTGTCGTTACTGTTGTCGTTCTTGCAGCAGTATTAGTGTCGAACGTGCGCTCGTACCGTGTGCCGGTTTGTTGTCTGGGTATCTGTCCGTAGCCAAATAACGAAAAACGAACCCTTCAAATATTGTTCGATTATTGCCGTGATTCGCGGTAATTCTAGTTGTCTGCCGCGTGGACACCGAGCCGGTCGGGCCCGGGGAGCATTCGATCGATAACGCTGTTTCCGGTTCCACAACAGTGCGGCGTCGGCCATGCGTTTGACGTCGTTGCGCGATTTATAGTGTTGGCGGTGGAAATTCATCATCCCCTCGCACGATTTTAACAATAATTGATAATTTAACCGTTTCGAAGTTCAGTTTCGTAGTTTATTACCGTTTTCATTCCTCGTGGATTGCACAGTAGCAACTGGACATCCGGAAGCTGAAAGAAATGACTTGCACCCTTTGGTCGTTTGCGGTCGTCCTGTGCCTGGCGCAGGCGGCCATCGCCAGCTCGCCTCCTTCGTGTTATCGGACTTCCAACTACTTCCGAACGCATTTCAACGACACCAGCTACGTGTTGGAACAACCAGCTGTATCAAGTAAGTGTTCAAGTGCTTTATAACGGATTACGCGTAGGAAATAATAATAATAGAATAATAAACAAAGTATTTAATAATATGGCTTATTATTACCTTTATTACTACATTCGTCGCAAATCATAGTTAGTGCACCTTGTGATGCACAACGATTGAATAATCTGCGATAAAGGTTAGGTAGTTTGCGACTGTGTTGAAGATTTCATATAAGAAAAAATTAGCACAGGGGTTGCTATGTCCCTCTTCTTACTAGTGATAACTTCCCATGCCTCTATATATTATATACGTACATCGTACGCCATGTCGGGCACGTGCCCGTTTATATCGATTCGTTATCCGCCGCGGAATAAAATTAACTCCTTTGATGCTGCCAAATGTGTAGTTGGATTGGATAAGGGTGGTTGTGTGCACGCTGGTAATATTTTTAAAGGGTGACAGTATATTGCGCGTTTCCGGCCCCTCCACATATCCACGCGATCGGGCGTGCGTGAGTGTGCTTGTTTTTCTTTTCTCTCCCTCTTTTTGCACCACTTTGTATTTTCGGACGTTTGCGCCACCGACTTTTAAATCGATGCGATCAACAACTCAAATGCTAGCACGTTTTGGACGTGCGTTGATGTTCACTTTTTTCAGATATTTAATAAACAATAATTTTATACAATTCACATAGATAACTAGTATAGATAACAAAAATATTATAATCACGTGTCCTTGCCATAAAAATGCTTGATATTATGTGTTGCTATGATTCATATCAGTTTTGCAGAAAATTTTCGAAAGGTCAACTCAATATCAAATATTAATATCATGTTTTCGTAGATGTAATAATATGACGTTGGAATATGCGTGTAAACTCGCTCTGATGCTAAAAATATTCAAAATAATATAACAATTTAACTCGTAATGGGATTCGATTATAGTTTTGCTTAGAATTTATCATTTATCGGTCAACTCAAGTTTTGTTCGTTTTCTTAATTCGTTTTAAAAATATTCTACTTAGGAAATTAATGAGTTTTTAATTGATGAATACCATCCAAAGATGGTCGATTTATAAATCGATAAAATTGAGTAAAAAATAGTCATTTTTCAGAAAATAAAGATTTTGGCCTTTTTTAAAATTGTTAATTTCATAAAAGTTTAAAAATACGTATAGATAAGCGTTATACGATGTTTAATCTTATCATATATACGTGAAAATAATTTACTGGTATAATATTTGTAAGCATCAATAATAATTGTAAGAAGCAATTCAATTTAATGATAATTATTGAATTATCTATCCATTTTTAAAGATATTGTCATAAATAAATATACAGAAATTGTCGATGTGTTACTTCTTTATATTTTTTTAAATGCATAGTGCATACTATATTTATATTTAATAAATGTTTTATTTTATCTTTAAAATTACCGTTGAAGAAAGCAATACATTTTTGATTTTTCAAATAAACAACGTTTAAGTTTTAAATAAAACAAGTTCTTAATATCTTCAACTTTACTATCTGTTGGTTATATTTAACTTTTGCATTGATTTTGTTCTGGATTTTGTCACCTGTACTTGGATATGTACTAAAATATATTTTATTGCATGTAAACCTCGATGTAAACAGTCTATAGTTTATAATTTATCTAATGGTAATAAATATATGTTATAGACGAGGTTATAGATGACTAAACCAAAAAAAAACTTGACAGCAATTCATTATTTTTAAATTTCAATATAATATGGCTAATTTGCAGTTTACTTAAAAGGATGTCAGAGTATTATTTGTTTTTTTTCGTAGTACCACATGGAAAATTTGCGTTTAGCAGAGCAAACCTTATAGTTTAAATATTATAACTAATTATAATATATTTTTTCAAACTTAAAGTTAAGAATATTATTTGTGTTCGTATTTTAGATATTTTATGATATTTCAATTTTTAGCAAAAAATGAGAATTTTTGTATAAGTACTTCCACCCAAAAATTGAAGTTTGATAAAAAAACATACAAACACAGATAATGCTTTAAATTTTAAATTTGATAAAAATCAATTCATTTTAAATTCTAAGCTAAAAGCAGAAGTTGGTTCTACTGAACGCAAATTAAATACGGGCCAGAGAAAAAACAAATGCGCTGTTATATTTTTAATACCTACTTTCCTATGTAATTTTAAGCTTAGGACGCTTAAGTTATAAATTAGATATATAATTGCCATTAGGTACACGGTTGATATTTACAATTTTACAAAGCATACCGTTACGTCATGTAAATTTGTAATATACTCATAATACATATGGGTATAGGTATTGGTATATTTAAAATAAAATCGATAATGGTTGTGATACTTCATTTGTAAAAGTATTTATAATAAAGTGACCACAAATTAAATGATAATAATTAATCATAGGCGCGAAATCGATTTGTTATATTCGAATCAATGTATGTTTAGGTTTATAGAAACGACGCGTATTCAGCTAGTATAATCTACTTATAATAATATAAATATATTGTACCGTTTATAAATAATATGTAAATGGTATATTATGCCAATTCAGCCTACATCAAAACTATCGAGAATTTAGCACTGCAAAAAAATGTAAGTTAAAAAAAAAAAGAACTAAAATACAACCATAAAAAACGGCTTAGGTATTTATACTATGTATTTTTTTATTTCATTAACGTTATTTTTTTTTACCGTTCTTATCTGTTGGTCCTTCCAACCACCGCCGGTTTTCCTATGTAAACAATGCGTCCTCATTGAGGTATGTCGGGAACGAAACGATTCGTGTGGAATGTCTTCGTCTCCCGAATAAACTGGCCGGAAAACCGTTGTATAGCCGATGGAGTAATAGAACAGAAAAGGGTTGTCTCTGGAATGGCAATATAACTATAACCAATAACGGGAGATAACTAAAATATAGAGTTAATTTGACTATATACATACGCACACCGGGTACACTGCATACTATAAATGTATCCCTATTTTTATTATATAGGTACCTTGTACATATATACATTGTAAAATAATTTTTTTTTATTTATAAAATAAATAAATAAAAGTATGTACTTACCATAAATAAAAGTACCTATATAAAGCGATAGAAGGCGTTGTAAATCAACAATGATAAAAACGACTGAATACATTTTAATGGACAATAAATGATGAGAATAATATTGTTTTTACTTATTAGTCATGATAATATTAACATTAGTTAATATTTTACGAGATATTTTATGATGAGACCCAGGATTGTTGTACATTCATTTTTTTTTATCAAAAATAAAAGAAAAAAAACCTTTTAATTAAATAATTATAAAACAATATTGATAACATAATAATTATATGCATATAAATCTTATCAAAACAATTTTAAAATAAAAATCGTAATATTATTTTTATAAATTAAGTATAATATTATGACCACTGTTCAAATCTGTCAAGTTTAGCATTTATTATTCTATTGCAATCGTAGTCACTTTTTATACATTTTCCAATTATATATAAATCAATATCAACGTTGGAACAGTTATTGAAATCGTTTAAATTATTATTCAGAAAATTTAAAATGTTTAACATATCTTTCTTTATTCATTATCGGCTACTGTTCAAAGTACAACAATGATATACGAAAATCTTGAGTTATCAGTTTATCACGTTAGATATAAAATTACGTTGATCATTATTTTATCAAAAATAAACTCTTGTCAGATATATTTAACTTTATTTGGAATCATCGTTTCTATCATAATTGTATTGCCTTTTGATTACGTTTATGTAATTATGTATAATTCATACAAATTATAATTTCTATTATACTTGTTGATTTACTTAAATTCAAATGAATACAATTTAAAATCTTAATTATTACGTTCCTGGTAAAATACAAAGATAATACTTAAATTTGTTCTTAATAATTACAACAATGCATAAATATGTAAATATATTTATTTTATTTAAGTATAAAAACATTTTAAACTGTTATTCTTATAATAAGCTCTGTAGGCTGTAGGGTAATCTCAAGTAGTTTTTTTTTAAGGTTTGTGAGCAACAAGTTTCTGCAGTGTTCAAAATAATAATACATTCGACTCTTCTACGAACACACAAATTAAGCCTTCTGAATAAAAGCAATTCTTATCCACTTCATAAAAAATGACTAAATAAACAAAAGTATAGGACTCTTTTGTTAGCCTTTTTAACTTATAAGTAATTTGTGTTATTATTTTATTTTCATAAGAGCATTTATAAAGCATTGTCTTGATCAAATTTAATGGATACCTAATATCCCTCCTAATATAAATTTCAAAAACTATACATTAACTTACTAAATTTAAAATTTTTGACGAATCAATTAAAATATGAATGTATAAATGTTTAATTAGTCGTGTTTGAAAACACTATTTAAAATAATTTTTTTTTAATTTTAATAAATTATTATATAGGCAAACGCAGTGAAACGTTAGTAAATATGCTTAGATGTATACCTAGTACCTACCTAAAATTAATTGATGTATCATAATACTTTATTTTCATTATATTATAGGACATTTCATATTCTTTATTAAACATTCAAATAAAATAGTAAAAACTTACATAATTCATTTTTTTTACATGGTTTTAGGAAATATATAACCTTTTATAGTCTCTACTGATTGTAGGCACTCCTGAATAGTGGTCGATTGTGTCTGGGTTTATATCATGTATCTAACTAATATTTACTTATTCATTTTAAATGCTGAATCTAAAATCAAATTTTCTAGTAATTACTTATTAGTACTACTTACTTTGACTGTAAATATGTCAAGTATAAAAATCTTGTTTTTCATTCTAATGAACAAAAAAAAAAATAATAATAATAAATCCTTAGTCACATTTACTTCTATTATATAATATTGTAATAACTTTTGACGATTTATTGGTTTAGTGAAAAAAATAATGATAATTTCTTACAAATATTCCATAAGTATGTACCTATTCCGTATCTATAGCTATAATCTATAGTACGATCGAGTACGATGAATGATGATTGAATGATGCCCGCGCTTTAACTTGTCGTCGATAATCATAATATAATTATATACATTATACACCTTCAAATATAAACCTAATGCAATTACAAATGTTAAATGAAGAGTATTATTTCTCCCTCTCTTAACTTTGATATAATTAATGTTAAGAATCACATGCACACACACACATACATATATATTATATCATATGATGAGAACAATCGTTTTTAATATGTTCTCCGCCGTCAAATCTAACTGGAATTTTTAACACACATTTTTTTTACTATGATTATTTCATACACCGACTCACTTCAGGGCAAAGTGAAAATCGTCGCAATTACCACTAAAAGCCATGTACCTACACAATTTTTTTTTTAAATGTTTTTTTTTATTCCCATTTTAGTTGATTGGCCATTTTGACACGTCATCGTGAAATTACACACGGATAAAGCGCGCAATAATAACCGTAATGACGGAATGTTTTCTCGTGTGCACGTTATAATATTATATAGATACGTTTATGCGTTGAAGGGTCGCATTATGGACTGCTGCAGCAGCTAAGAGCTGTTTAATGGAACGGACGTTTGTGGCCGTCCAGTCACGTTCTCTCTACCTATATAAAATACATAATATATATAAACTTATACATAAAAAACATAATGTATGTGTGCGTGTATTATAAATCTTTTTATTTCATGTATAAGATGTCTCTTCCGCGCGAGTAGTGGTTTTCCGGTGTCAAAAAATAAATAAAATAATAAAATCGTCTTCGTCTCTGTGCCTAATATTATATTTTACACATTATACGTTTTTCGGGTTTTTCGTGCGTCCGGATAAAACTGTAGCCGGTCCATCATCGGTGTTCACATCGTGCTGACCGTTATCTGACGCAAAGATCATATAATACCGTGTAGATCGTACCTACGTGAATGCGACAGTCGTTTCTTACACGTCGGATCTGCCGACACGTTTATCCGCCATGGACATTGTACTTATTATGAGATGTTTCGTGATGATGATGCTTGTGCCGAAAATAAGCTATAAAATCCGCTAAGTTCACGACCGCGCTTAGGCCTCGAGATGAGGTGACAAATAATAAATGCATAATATTATACGCAGTGGCGTCACGTATACATGTTTTAGGTGAATAGGTAATAAAGTTAGGGTGTGAAAATATTCTTGTATTTGACTATCATTATTGAATAAGTAATACGTGTAATTCAATGTGATAAATTATTATTATGCAATATATTTTACTGATTTACTCTATAGGAGTTAGCTAGGACATGTAGTTAACAAAATGCTGTATTGTAACAGGGGAACTAGGAAAATAATATTATATTGTATGACGCGTGTAGGGTATATTTATTAATTTATTATTGTAAGTTATATGTTCAATTAATATTAATTGGTAATTTTATATGTGAGTTTTTCTTTTATCGATAAAATATTTTCGTCAAGCCACTGATTATTATTCCCATCTAAATATTATTATAATAACATACTTGACCGAGTCGTCACACCGCGTAACTGTCAGGTGGTTAAAAAACAAACACAGAAAAAAACGATACGACACTGTCGCATATTTATCTTTCTGGTCTGTTTCGCACAAAACGGCTCCACGGGACAAAGTTTTCTCAGTGTGTGAATTGTTGCGTGCAAATCTCGAAATCTTGACTCGTGTACGTACATTGGATTGTATGTGCGTGCATACATAAATGATTTTGTGATTTTTTTTTTTATTCCCTCGTTCTTGTCATCATTAAAACTGGCGTAGAGTTTTATATATTCATCAACGACGTTATATGTACAATATATCGTTCACTGTTACCAGAACCCATCGACTGTATTTATTGTCTGTATATATTTATATATTTATTATTTAAGTATTTAGTATATATTATGTTATTTTATATGCGTATAGGTCATACGAACTATGTACGAGAAATCCGGTTATTTGCTAAAAAAAATAATTTTAAATTGGAGCACTTTATCTCCTAACTTATTATTATTATTATTTATATGTGTCGTTCAGTGACAGTAATAAATGAAATTGTGTTGCAACAAAAGATTTTTAGATATCATATTTGTAAACAGTGCGCATGGCGTTGAATAATAATGCTGGATTACCGAACAATTTATTATCTTCTGTAACGTATTTATGTCCCTGTTGCTATAACTTATCTACTATACTATAGGTACGTATTATAAACCTTTTATATATATATAATATATATATAACCGAATGAGAATTAGAGTAGGTACCTACTTTCTTTTTAGAACCGTTAAACATTTTGTTTCGAGATAAGACATGAGTTACTTATGTTTTAGAGTGTATAAATCATATACTGGTCATCTTATTTATTTATATTTGGTTAAACAAATTTGCTCGTATAATATTTTTTTTTTATCGTTAATCTTTATCAAGTCGTGTATCTGAATCGCATGCGCCATGTTTTGCCTCTTTTTTTTTTTGTTATCGTACGTAATCACCGAGGCCAATCGAACCCCGATGTATTAAGTCTCGAACCCGATACAGTATGTTATAAACAAAAATGTGCTCTAGGGGATTCAAGACCCCCTCCCCAGAAAGAAAGGATTTACATCCAAAATATGTATTCACCACCGGAAACGCATTCTTCCGGTCACACTCCCGCAGTTTGTCCTGTGGTCCAACGTTTATTCGTTCCCTGAATCCACAATAGGAATTTCGGCTCCACCTCGTTCTCACTATTTTTGGGCGTGCCATAAAATACAATCAGCATATTAATAATAAATACCGCATTAATAGCCGAGGTTATTGAAGGTCCGGTAATATAATATACTCATCACGAGTGCAGGCTGAAAAGACGGACATCGTAGTAATGGATATACACGCGCGTGTATATAATAAATACACGTTATTTTTCTTCTCTTCTTTCTCTTCCTTGTGTTTGAACACCGCACATACAGCCGCGTGGATACTGGACAGGTATATATATATATGAATACACACGGACCATGGGAGTCCGTTCTGAATACCAAATCTCTTCCTTTCTCAGTTTATGTCTGTGTATTTCTCTCTCTCTTTATCACTATCTCTCTTTCCGTGGATACGCATTGACCGTAATGGTGAATTACGGGCCGACATATTGAATGAGATTTTTCAGTGGTATTCATTAGCCGCCGTTATTATATCATATTATATATATATATATATCCACACACTACCGGGACGTATACATACAGAACGATCAAGTGTGACGAGAAGTGATCATTGCATCCGTTGGCCCGTGTCCACCTACATGGTTTTAATGCTATATATGATGCTTACGTTGGAGATAACTTTGAGTGTAGTTTTTTTCTTTTTTATGCAATATGATATTATGTAAAACAAGTTCAATCACATCGTTGGAATATAATCTTGAAAATGTGAACACGTCAATGGTGACGAATAAAAAATGATAATCAATCGCGTGTTTTATATATGTAATATGTATATTCGATGTACTATGTCTATATAGAATCATAACGTAATATTATATAGTTATATACACGATTTGAAATAAGTGTGATATCTATTACAATTATATATCTATAGGTAAATTAATGAAGATTATTAAGATGTTTAAACTTGAAGGAAATTTGCTCCAGTATATTATATTATTTTATCTATCGTAAACAATTTTCGAGTACGTTGAAAGTGAGCTACTATAATATACAGAGTTAATAAAGTCACTATAATTGTACGTTCTATGTATACATAAGACGGCGGAACCTTTTAAGTTTGGGGCTCTGACGGAACAATAGCAAACCGTTAGCATTGCCAAAAATACATGCGGAAAATTGTGAAGTGCTCTTTAGAAATTTCCGTGGACGGAAGTGTATGATCTATCATATTTTTTCAAAAACATTACACACACAAACGCTGTCAACTCAGACAGCAAAAGAGCAGCCCGTCGTGAATTTATTTGCCTACAGGAAAAATAATAAAATATATAATAATATATATATTGTTGAACACATCATAATATACATAATATACCTAATAAATAACATCGTGTTTTATAAAACATAATTTATATATATGAATATATACTGAAAATCATTGTGCGCGCAATTCAGTATATTATATGTTATGATCTATTACGGCGTATACGAATACCCGAGTTCTTTCTCGTGGGGTGGTCGGCGGCGGAGGTCGTATCAAGACCTAAAGATAAATTCTTCGGGACTATAAAAAAAATTAATAATTAGCTCGTAAACCTCAATTACTGCGTGTTCATTGATCGCACTGCGTTCGTTCTGTATGTATATATATAATGCATCTATGTGTGATTTTTATCCTCCCGCGTGTCCGCTCCATGACCCCTCTCCGGTTCTTCGCCTTCGGCATCTGCATCATTTACCGCACATATTGTCTAGTCATCCTGAGCTGGCCGTCTATATACTATATAGGTACAAGCATACGCCTCGCGTACACAAATAATCTTTTGTTCCCATAACTGCATTTAAACACAATGCTCGGCGGCTCGTCTTTCTCACTCGGCGTGCGTGGACGAACTGCAGCGCCGCCGCTCCGGTTCCCGTAGTACTAGTAGTAGGTATATTATATATATGTAGTGTGTATATAATATAGACCGCAATGTATATATTCGATATATGTATAATAGTAGAAGATGCTGCGCGTGTATGTGTTTGTATGTATATACGGGTACCTATATCTTCTCCGGGCTCCAGAGATTAAATCATTACACCATCATTACATGTTTGAAAACATTAACCGTAACAAATGACAATGGCGCGGGTATCCGATGGAATTTGACCGAGAAAACGGTGGGAAAGTCATCGGAATGGTTTTTTTTCCGTATTTATTTTAATTCGTTTATTGTTAGCTAGGTATACTCTTCATTATTTCGGTTTTTTCTTTTTTGTTCTCCTTTCAAACGACGTTTATAGGGTGGTCCCGACACGCGTCCTATTATACGTTCGTATATCTATATAGTGCGCTGTATAATTACAGGTCTAGTGGTAAATGCATAAAATCGAGTTTTGTTTGTGTTATATTACGTCGGTCCAACTGCAGTATTTCCAGACTTTCAGTCGATTTATGTTTACTGCGTTATTCTGTTCTGAGCAGAATAATATTAAAATACCGCAAGTTCCATGTACAACGGACATTGCGACAAGGTCCCCCCTGTTATATTGCGTACAGGTGGTTATAAATCATTGGAACATTTCTATACACCTAACGTCGGCCATACCCGCTGGTGATTTCCTTAAATCGCACTTATACACCGTGGCCATAATCATCTTTTTTACTAACAATGTTTCTGAGAAACGTGTGAACATTGATCTATAAAATGTATATAAGCCTTGAACAAGTACTTCGGGTTTAAAGTTTAAACGGTATTTTATATCTCTTCAATTTCGGTCAGTCTGTCGAACGACAATATTAAATATTAAATCCCAACGTATTATTACGCATATTATAATATTGCGTGTATATAATTCGACTATCACGATTATTATTTACTATTCGAGTGTTTATAACACCGTTTAAAGAAAAACAACATATTTTCATAAAAACATATACCCAAGTACTTATTATTATTGAATTTGTTTTTCTGTTACGTACAATATACATATTATAATATACTTTGGTATTCGTTTGTCAATTGTGTATTTTATACAATACATAATACATGCGTTTTCCATTCAGGTGGACACTAGTCAAAATTGTCACGGTCCACTTGATTTGAAAAGTATCTTTGCTATATTCAATGGCCGCATCGAATCATGATCGCGGGGACATATTAGTGATACATGGCAGTTTTCTGTTAAGGGAAAGAACTCGAGAGAAAAATTATAAACACCGGCGTTTAAAACATTATCCGCGATGGTTATAAGATCCCGATGATGCTGGTTCACTCCGGTAGAAAAACACCTTTATTATCCTGCATAATATGGCATTCCTCCGGGGCCACCTGGACACGTCATTGGACCGAAAGAGAGGGTGGTCTCTAAGAATTTCCCCGTAATGTTCATCAGCTGCAACCGAACCTAAGCCGATTGGTCACGTGCGTACTACCGCGATTCCGTGGCTAATTGCACCGGTCTCCTCCGGGGTGTATGGCGGGATTGAAACATCACGCCGCTGTCGACGGTACACCATGCACACACTCACACACACGCGCGCGTACGCACGCACTCCCGCACGCTGACACCCGGTATATAAAAATCGTCATGTGTGGTAAAAACCGGATTTGGCCAGTCCATGTATTTAGAACTTTAAAGAAGAATATTTTAGGAGAAAAATAATGAAACACGCGTTTAACACCACTCTACCAGTGTACTTAATATATATATATATGTTATCCGTCGGATTGGTATTGATGATGGTCGTGTTAATGGACATATTATTTGTCGTCGTGTTTTTATCGGTCGCGACAAATTATTACTCCCTGCGGTCGTGGGGTTGACATGGGGCGTATAATATATATATATATATGTTTTAAAATTAACGAGAAACGGATCTATCGAGACACGTGATCCTTCCGAAGAACCGCAGCAGCTGCAATAGAGTACCTATATTATAATATGCACATTCATGATAATAGCCAATATATAATATGTGCTTTGAATACTTTTTTTTTATCGTACACTGGAATGTTATTATGACATTGATATAACTCAATTACCTATTTGTAAATATTTTAAAATTTGAATTATTCAATTAATTAATAAACTAAAATATTATTTTCACATTTTAAGTATTTGCGTATATTTCGATTATTCACGTTTTTAATATTTTAATTTTATAATTTTATTAAATATTAGTAATATATTACTACTATATTATAATATACTTACTATGTAAGTACGACAGTTTTGTTGCAAAAATTTGAACATTTATAGCTTGGGTTGTTTTTCATTTTTTGGGCATTAAACAAATGAAAAGATTAATTAGTTTGTTTTTAAAACATAGTTTCTGTAGTAAGCACCTAATAGTTTAAAGCATATCGGATTTCTTGAAAACGAGTTGGCTAAAAAGTTATTTGCGAGTGTACAAACACTACAAACGCACCCTTTATCGTATATACAAAATATAAAAGCTCGTTAAACGTTGAAAGACTTCTAATGCTTCAATAGTTCCATTACTCCTTATTATATTCATGTATAATGTGCATATACTATATATATACTTATATTCGTGTTAATTATTGGCATAGTTTTAGGGGAATGTGTTGAAAACAAGTTAGTATTAAGTCTTTACATTGTGCGTTCACGTGGATCCATTATGCGCGTAAAGTACGACGAAATAATGTGCTGCGCAAACGTGTGTGTGTGTGTGTATATTATATAGAAGGGTTCTGCGCAAAGTTAACACGTTCAAAACTTTCGTCAACAACTAATTTGGCATATTTACTGCTGTATATATATTCAATTCAATATCGTATATGTACGATAAACCCACCTTTTTAGTATTAACATTTTGTAGTGCGAATCGTGTTTCTGCCACCGCGTAAGATTTATTATGATTATGCGCTCATATAAAACCGGTGCGTACGTATATAATATTATACATACATATTATTTATACATTATTACAATATTATGTATTAATTAACAAAACCTGTTTTTAAAATTGAAATTATCAAAACTATTTTAAAATTCATCGTACTAATAATAATAAATAAACGTACATGTATTAATTACAAAATGTAGTATTGGAATTTTTCACAATTTAATTATTGAGAGCAACACGTTTATTTTATTCTTGTTTTAAATTTTAATCATACTATTATTATACCAGTACTCAATACAACCGCCATATTGGTCTCACCACAGATTTATACAATAAATTTAAATTTCAAATGCAAATGACCTCACTTTTTAGAACCGAGAAATTTATTCTCAACACCCGGTTTTTGATGGTGCTAAAATAAACCCAAAAAACTAAGACGTACAACACGTCATTTGCCAACGCCCTTAATAGCCTCATCGTCCTAATCCAGAGCTGCAATGATAATAATAATAAAACCGAGTTCGGCCATAAAGCCGTTTTTTATTTCCTCGTTTTTCTTCTTTTTTACTTAATTTCTTTCACTTACTAATTGCTCACATCAAACAGTCCACGTTGTACCAGTATATATTATATTACTATACTGTATTGATTAGGCGCGTTCGCCTACGCTCCAGGTTAATAATACTATACAAGTAATATCGTTTACCCGATTCTCTCTCTCCCATACCGCCGATACGATCTGTCGGCTACCATCGACGGAGACGTAGGCGTCGGGAATTCTATTTTTTCTTCTTCATTAGCCCCGCAACAAAGAATGTAGCGTAATGTATAATGAATCTTTTTTACAAATCGCTTGATTTTGTAATCATTTTTATAAAGACCACTACTATTATTATATGCTAATGCATGATAATTATCATTAGTGTTGTTCGTTTCTTTAATTTGAAGTAGTATTTAATCGTATACAATGCATTTCTAACATAATTAAAACGATTCGTATTTATCGATTATAATTATGTACTATTAGTACTTCCTCTCTCCACACACAAACACATTAAAAAGAATACCAAAAATAAAGAAACTAATAATAATCAATTTTATTAGAATCTATATACTCGTAGATTATTTACTATATTCCTGTAATTCTCTACGTAAAAAATATCGACACCAATAATAGGAGTTAATACATTTAAATTTTAAATGTCAAAGGGTCGTACAATTCCGGTCTCCTTGAACTGTCGTTTTAACATATATTAATTGTATTACCTATTGCATTTATCGTGTGTTTCACTATTTTAATGTTTTCGGCAAAAGACTGTACCATATTATAACATGATATCTATAGCATAGCTATAATGTAATAAATTACTATCGACCAAAATAATTGATATTTTATCGTATGCTGCTGATTGTCCGGCGTGGGTTTTGCTTATAATTCATACGCGTATGTATATTGTGTATTTTTTTCGCAAAGATTCTCCGCTGGCGATAATTTTGTCCATTTTGGTTACGCGATGACGCAATAAAATATATAGTGTTGAGAAACATGTAGGTAGTATGTGCATACATTAACTCTGACTGCAGAAAATAAATGTATATACCTATGTTAAGGTAAATATGTTATATATAAAAAAAAAAAACGTAAATCTTGTACGAAAAAGTAAGGCCCTCGCATTTGGTCATTAGACATCTGCGCTGATATCCGATATGGTATAGTCGTGTTAATCGCTAAAAAGTATTAATTCATCCATACGCCTTTAATCGGCTTATAAGAGCGCACCATACACGTAGGTATAATATATTCTAAGGTCCCTGGTATTGAAATGGCATATAGGGAAATAATCGCATTAAAAATATTATTATAATTACATTTCAATACGTCGTATCTACATAATGTATAATCAAATTTAAAAGTATTTAAATTATCCGAATCTCAAATTAGTCGAAGTACATATATATTATTATATTGGTGATTTCTTTTTTATGTGAATTTGCACGTTTAGTTTAATTTTTTTTTTTTTTTTTTTTTAATGTCATTGGCATTGTAAAAAATAATTAAATACTGCGTTAGAAGTAGAATTAAAACGTACACGAGACGATGATAAGTGTGTTCGATCCAAACATAATAGGTATTTTATATGAAATAAAATAATAAATAATAGTAATAAACACATTTGAACACCATCGTCATCGTCTATATACAATGTATATTATACATTATGTTATAATGGTAATGTATATTATTAATATTATATAATATACTCGACGTTGTAGTGTCTGCGCGTGAGAACGATGTAATATATTACAGCTACACACTGGAATAACGCCAACCGCGTGTGCATTATTATTATGTAGTAAACGCGTGTTAATGATTGTCAAAAATACGTAGTTTTTTTTATAAGTCTCGTAAAATGTTAACATTTTGAGCGTAAAATTATAAGATCGAAATAAACCGAACCTAGGTTTTTCGCGACATAATTTATTAGCTACAACGCACACGTATATTTTATTATATCGTATTATATTATTCAAACGATCAGTGGTGGTGGCCTGCGACGTATTACCTACACAGTTGACGTCGTCGACAAAGACGCGTTCTTATGTTTTATTATGTGTAGATCGCCGTGTTTGGCACGACTCGCTGCTGCGGCCATACTATTATAATATTATAATTTTATTATTAGTTACTTATAAATTAATATAGGTACTCCATTATACATTTTAAATATTATTTAACTGTACAATGATGTATTAACATGCATTAGCCCTTTGAAGCCCCTGTATATACTTGTTGTGACCAGTGGGGTAAATGCGTTTTTATTATTTTAGCTATTGTAGCGACTTATAATTAAATTTAATAATCTATATTATCTGTTTGTTTATAATAATTAAAGTTTAGTTAACAACCTATTTGCAATAGGAAATGTTTCTTTTATAATTGGACTTATTTTTTATATTATTATGTGAATATATTATTTTTACAATGTAATCGTACCTACATTTAAATAATCCAAACATTTTTTCACATTTGTTAGCTTCTTTAAAATTAATTCGTATATTATCTATATAAGATTCATTCGTTTAACCTTAATTATTGCCAATGATTTTTAACAGTTTTTTTTTTTTAAGATAATATATTCTTATTATCTTTTTTTTTTTTTAAAGATCTTAAATGTACATTGTCTTAACAACCTCCCCGTGATGTCATTAAACTATATTAAAAATTCGATAATATTATAATATCTAGTGGCGTGGCAATATAACTGATCGAACAATGACACTTTGCACACTTAAACGCACATGTCTATAAGGTACAAGACGTATAATAATACTCGATGAAAAAATAATATTGTTAAATAGATAAAAATCTGATCCAGTCGTGTTTCGATTGCATCTGTGTTCACGATTCGTCTCGCGTCCGTTATGACGCGATGCGACGCCTTTTCAGTGTTATATCGTGCTGGCCATGCTGTATACATACGCGTTATTGATATAATATAATAATATTTACAAAATTGTCGTACGGAAAATACATAACTCATTATAAGTATGCGCTGTGAGTTGTGGTCCGAAAATTACTGTTCTGATAGTCTTTTATCGCTATTCGCGCGTAACAAAACGACGATCCCTTATAAGGTTTTTGACCGGATTGATTTTATACTATAATCGGACTCATTAATCGTTTTAATTTGTTCAACGTTATCTATACTTGGTCGTATACATAATATTTTATTATTATGATGATAGCGGCAACCGTCACGAATAAAGTAGGTACTCATCGTACATGGACGCAATACTACAAGTATATAGGTACTCGATATAATAATACATATTTGTTTTCTGTGAAATGGTGTGCGTTTGTTTTTTTTTTTGTCGCCACAATACAAAGCACCGAGCGGCACGTTTTTTGAAGTGTTATGTTTACTTCGAAAACTCGAGAGTTGTGTCCTATCGCCGTAGCCATCAAGTACCTATACCCAAAAACATCAATGCAAGGTTATCCTAAATATAATATATAATATATTATATTTTATATTTTAACGTCGTTGGGATGTATTCCTTTTCTCCTTACGGACGGTATAATAATAATATATTATACCCCTTATTCATTATTTGAGTTGTCCTCGTGACATTTTTCTCTCTCGCGCTATCCGCGTAACAACAGTTTTCTATACATATATACTAGGTACATTTATTCTATGTTTACAATATACAACGTCCCCCGATTCTTTTCTCGGCTGTCACCAATTATTGATCTTAACGGATCCCGCAATGAAGCCTATTATTTATATACTAGGTACCTTAGGTTTATATTATGTTACAATAAATCAACGTACATACTTTAAGTTATCTCCAATTCGTCTATTTCCCCTCTTTCCATGAATTGTACCCATTACAATATGTTATTTTTGTAAAAAGCCCGAAATTTTGCTCACGTACACACTATACATAACATTATTTTTATTTATCGTCTATGCTCGTTTATAATGAGTCATTTCAAAACTCAACTACGGATTTAATCCTTGCCCCACACTAAAAAACCTTAAGATGTTTACTGAAACCATTAGTTCCAGCATTTATAATTAAATACGCTGCAAGTTATTTTCAATCTTGTCGTATGCATATTGTATATCTCGGACGTTTGATAGGATTTTCGTTTCTACCTACGTTCTTTTTTTAAAAATAAATTTGCCACCACACCAGCAACTATATTAAATTAATATGACGAATTTATTGCCATATACACATTACACACTTTTGAATTACTATATAATGTAACTATAAATATTATTGTATTTTTTAAAATAATAACTTGACAATGCGTGATGTTAAATTCTATTACGGACATACTATACGGTCATTGGGCTCTAGATTTCAACGAAAGTCGATTCATGTAAATATACCGCATTGTTATAATAATACACTGACAAAATCTTCACGATTTTGAATGTTCTAGCAGATTTAACGCACAGTACATTGAAAAATATTTTATCTAAAATGGAAAACGAAGATAAACGATTATAAAATATGTTTTACACCCGGCAACAGTTCAATAGTTGTATTTTGGTATTAAGGGATGTTCTATGGATAATAGTTTTATACGAGTAATAACCCCTCTTTAAAATAATACTTTGTTATTTTCGAACACAAATAAAAACACTGTGGTACGAGTGAACAAATTTAGGTATTAGTGAAAAAAAAATAATACTTTAGACTGATCCTATTGTTATAATCTGGTTTTGTATTATTCGACGTAGGTATCCTTATCCCAGCATGGATGGGTAACCCTGTTATTATTCGTACAAAGACCCAAATTCCATAGTTTCTATACCGAACATAATATACTATTGATTTCTACTCGAAGTGTTTTAATATGTTCACTCACTATTCGTCCGTACGTATCTGAAACAATTACAATTATACAATAATATTAAACTTAATATATTATTTTGTATTCAATTAATCTTGCTATTACCAGCAACTATTGTTCATTGACTGTCGTTGATCATTCTTCTTCTCGGATCTTTTGTGTTTTCATTAATTTCATTACTATATTGACAACGTCCACATTGGCTGGTATCGCCGATACAGCGTACAATCGTACAAATAATGTAATAAGTATTAATTATTGTCATACATAGGTACCTTCATATAATATAATAACTAATGAGTTAATTTTATAATTAATTTTTTATTACGCATCGTATTTATCATCCGCGCATTGAATATAAGCTCGTGTGCCAGCGTAAAAAGTATTTGACCACAAGCGACGAACTCTGTTCTCCAAGTTATAGCATAAAAAAAAATGTTATACATTTATGTATAGTATTATTCTTGTTGTGTCGACGTATAAGTACAACTAGACACTAGTTGTACAAGTATACTTATCGTTTATTATCTTACCATGATGATCTCGGTTTGGTTGTCCATGACACCCTGTGAGTTCCTGTCTGCGGGGTGTATGTATGCGATGACAGCTGCTGCATCTGTAGATATTTACGAGGTATATAGGACATATTAGTACCTATATTATACTTCCTCCATTATGATACGAAACAATTGCAGGGTCACCGGAGACATGTGATAGGCAACGAAGATTGCAAAATACGGGGTAATATAAGATTTCGTATATGCATATCGTGTGACATATTTCATATACACACATATAGGTATATAATGCAAAGAGGCGCGCACAGTTGCAATGACACATTCTAAACGACGTCTGTCGGTTAGTGTACATAGCGTATAAGCGCGTCAGCACGTGTTCGAAATAAAAATCTCAAAACACTTCAACGGTGGCGGTTTATCGATTACATACTTTTTTGTAGACTGTTTTCGATTGTTGCGTTGGAGGGAGTGTGCATTATATAATATGCGTGCTATAAAACATAAAATAATAGTAATAATAATAATATATATTAATATTATCCGATAAGATTTTATTCCGGAGCGTGTGAAAGAAGGTTTTCAGTCACTTTACGGTCGGTGTTTATACACATATATATACACACCGACACCGGCGGCGTATCCGAGATGATGTATACGTGTTGGGAATGACGAGGGAGAAAGAACTAGTGCGTGCGCGTTTGTACGATGCGTGTGAGAGAGATAGAGTGAGAAAGAAAACCCATTATGATGTGTGTCCTATATACGTATGCGTGTGTTGTACGAGCCGACAACGGATGATCGGAGATGGGGAGGGGCGAGGAGTCTGTACCGGTGGTCCGGATGATAAGTCCTATTGTGTCAATTCTTCTCCCCCTCCTTCCGCTGATCGATGTCGTTCGTGGACACGGGGCGTGGGGGTGAAGCATTGTTGCAGTCGTCATCGGTCTTGTCCGCGCGTATTATATATTATAGAGAGCAACGTACAGCACTGAGGTTTACCGACGACGACGACGACCGCTCGCCGGGCACATTATTGTCCGCGAGCACCTTTCAGCGGCGCGTTTGGGATTTTACAAAGAAGTGGAAGGGATGGCATTCGTGGAAATAATATTAAAATATAAGTATATACATACAGATGATGGTTATAAGATGTAGGAAACGAATAGCTTGTAACTGTATCTCTTCCTTTCCCAAATGGTTTAAATACACCACCGATGGTGCATTTTTATAACATCTATAGTATATATCGTGAAATATATATACATCACCAGCTATATCAGCTATCGTATATAGGTTAAGCTGCACCTAATACGATGTATACAGAGGGATGGCGGACGGATGATATGTATATTTTTATCCGCTTCAACCATTTGTCCCGGTCCACTGATTCGCCCGTTCAAATTATCTTTTGTGTATTCAAACATGATGTTTGATGTTTCGCGATAACTATATTTTCGATCATTATTATTTTCTGTATAGGTACATAATATCGTTTTTACCGGTATTAAAAGATTTTTGGAAAAACTTGAAATCTTTAACAAAAAAAAACTTGTTCCGTACTCGCTGTCTCTCATTGCACGAATTTAATGTCTATAGTACATATATGTACTTACGAGTTATACGACTATCGACGCGGGCGATACTGGCGGTTTTTCTCCATTAAGTATGCATACTTTACATCGGGTATTATAATAATATATAAATAAGCTCCATCTAAGTACAGATTTGTTGGGATGAGGGTTTAAAGTCTCGTCAATTCTTTTGTACATTACATATATATAGTTAAGTATACAATATATATAGCCCTCTTTGAAATGTTATTTTGATTACGCACCCTGTACTTATAAGTCTTAACCCAAAGTTTGGTAACAAAGTTTATCTATTATGCATGTGTCTTGTTTTTTCATTTAGCGATTTTTCTTTTTTGTAATGGAAATAGCTGAACGCCATTAAAAATCGAGTATTCTAGTTGTAACTAATAATGATTAATATTTGTTAAAAAACACTCTCCTCTTATCAGCGTGTATGATGTATATTATCGCACTACAATTATTAGTTATTAGACATCAATGCGTATAAAATAATATGTTACGGTATATTGAACTATTTATAAAATTCACAAATTCCTATAGTACACAAAAAATGAATAATAAATACTTTAAAATATATAAAATAGTTTTAAAAATTTTTTTGTCAAATTGTTATCCGTATTACCTAATTTGTAAATTGTGTTAACTATTTTTATTTTTCTCTCTTCCGCCGGGAAATATACGTTTGGTGGGATACAATGTTCAAAATATTTTATGAATATACCTAATATATTGTGCGGTTAAACTCAAATAATCTATTTGCGTTATATCCTACGTTGGCGGTGGGTATAACAACAATAATAACGATATTCATTTGTCGGCGTCACGTCATCGGCGGATCAAAGGGTACACATCGGCTTGTACAGAGTGCGTATGTTTTGACACGGGGTCGAATCTCCTTTTACTACGTTTTCATTCATATATTACATGCCCAAAGCCGCCGCAGCACGTATCACTCAACCGTGAATTAAACCATCGTAAAAACATATATACAATAATAATAATAATAATAATACACCGCGACCGTACACGTCGAGTATATTATAATGTATAATATACTGCAACGCTGCACCCATATCGTGTATATACCGCGGTAATGTGCAGCATTGCAGTAATAACGTTACGATGGTAATAATAATACTCTTGTCACTGTTCACGCATCGTATAAATGTATGTAGACAATATCAATGTATATTATAATATTTTGTACATCATAATAGCTATAGTATACTGGACCGGTAGACAGCCTGCAATATCACGTTTTATTTTATTCTCAATAATATATTAGATCGTAGTCTATATATCAATGAGTATTCCGCCAAACGCGTGTGATGCATCACGCGACGACAAAGGAACAAGGACGATTACCATACCATACTATATTACCATTCAAAGTATATAATAGATATAATGTACATATAGGTATTATTTTATTATGT
The DNA here is from genome assembly GCA_009835225.1 of Aphis craccivora. Taxonomy (NCBI): domain Eukaryota; kingdom Metazoa; phylum Arthropoda; class Insecta; order Hemiptera; family Aphididae; genus Aphis; species Aphis craccivora. The sequence goes on from VUJU01000277.1 coordinate 91,251, forward strand.
TATGTATACTTGCAACTGCACCGGGCCCTTTCCCCACCACCCCGAACGCCATCTTTCGAAGATGCAACGCTGGAGCATATCTCTGCGTTGTTTTTTTTTTTAGGGAGCGCGGGGTGGCGAGAGAGCTAATTCAACCCCGAGGAAATCCGATCGCCCGGACAATAATAGGCTCTGCGATGGAATTCCGCCGAATTCTCTTAACGGGCACACATACACAAATACTTTCGGGTCACCTTACGCGTCTCGTACACGTATACGTACAAATTATGCGGTACGAGTGTCGGTGTTTTTTTGTAAATTGAAAATCCGATCGCGTATATAATATATGTATGTATAATATACCACACGCTGCGATCCGAACTCCACCTCCGCAAAAACACACAAATCGGTAACAGCAACAATATAAATATATAATAAAATACAATAACGATCTCGAAAACGGCCGGGTACCTCCTCCGTATATTATACACATATATATAAATGCGAGTATATATGTGATACAGCCTTTTGAAGGGACCGCGGACTCCAATACGATTGCCGTCTTGCCGCCGCCACCGCCACCGCACCGGTGCAGATGTGCGAAAACCGCTGACGCCAATATCATTCTCTCTCTCTCTCTATCTCATTCACACACACATACACATATTATATATGTATTACGATGTTTTCGTGTGTACACGAGTTTCTAGTGTGTGTCTACACCGGCGGTGTGCAGCGTGTCTTTTAGGCGCCGCCGCCGTCGGCTAAGATCGCTGTGTCGGCGCGGCTATGTTTATTATATATATATATATGATGTTATGTGAATTTCGTATACACCGTGTGTAGATAACACTCGGAGATTGTGTTTATAATATTATAACGCCTTTTTAAAATACGTTTTGCGGTTTTTTCGTCCGCCTATAATTGAAGTATATACACATTAAAATAATATGCGCGTGGTGAATTCACCTCTGTATATAATGTATTATTGTAATTGACTTCAATGCGTTTATTTCACAAATATATAATATGTTTTTAAATAATTACCAACTATATATACTCAAAAACGCAGTGGCTTAACTACACGAGTAGCTAACTAAAGGGGAGCTGAAAAATGATTTATTCATAAAAATCGAAACTATAACCAGCTAATTGTTTGTTTTTACACAAGTCTTTAAACTCATAATTTTATGGCTTGAAAACAAATGGTGGGTATCTCGTACCTATATCGTTAAATAATACTAAATACATAAAAGTTCATAAAAAGAGGTGCTATAAATTGTTCGAAAGACAATATAAAATGATGACAATCCTATGTAGGCCATTATTTTTTTAACAGTGCTTTAACGTTTACATTACGTCAACATCATATTATACAACACTCCTGTTGTGAAACAAATGTAGGTAAACTACTTACATATTATAAATGTATAAGTAATATTTGTACAATAATTTGAGGAAAAAATATTTTTATCTTATAAATGTACTGCATTCTTTTTTTATTAAAGATTATAATTCAGCACACTCTATCTTAAAATTTCAAAGGTGCAAGTGCCACCTCCCTCCTTTTCCCAAAATAATTACTTTAATGCAAGAGATACAACAATCGATTATAACCTGTTAATACCGCATGTCGTAAAATGTTTGGTACACGCGTCATATACATTGTAATATAATAATAATATAATATAGGTATAAGTACAGCATTATGATATATTATATATCACTATACTACAATAGTGCCCCACGTGTTTTGGCTTCGTAGCTGCCCGCGGTACACATATTATAATATTAAATTTAATAATATAGCGCAAGGTATCGGATTCATGAACATTTTTATTAAGTCAATAATCCTAGTCGTCTGCTGCTGCTGCGGTAATCGATAATCGACGTTTATTTTATGATATTTTGCGGTTTTATATTACCATATTATCACGAAACGCGACAGAACGTTATATATGTTATGATATAGTAATAAATGTCCATATAGAAAGAAATGTTATTATAACACAATTACGTGCACGATACGCACGTCAAAGTGAGATATGTATAGATACACGATAGGCATTACTTTTATTTTACCCTGAGGTGTGTGTGGTTGATATGAACCCGGTTGAGATAATAATGTTTATTTGGATCATTTAGAACATATGAATCTTTATTAATTATTTTTCGTCGTTGTTTTTTTATATTTTTATTTATTAAACAGCTAAATTTACTCTCTGCGCGATGGGGCTATATATAACCGTACTATATGTGAGAAACTATATATAATACGACCATCGCAGTAGCGAATTAAAAGCATACAATTAATTTTTTTAAGATGACGTGTGTTAGTTTAAAATTTTTCCTTAAAATTTGTTGTTTTTTTATGGGGAAGATGGTGTGTTTTTGAACAGACTTATTCCTAGGTCCTTTAAACTCTTACCCGGCGTACTATATATATTATATAAAATACATATCTTCATACTTATTTAAGAAAAAAAAACATAATAACATGCGATTACTATCGTTAGGAATACGAGAAAATAGTTAAATGTTGATGATCAGTGTGTGTATAATTGTGACTGTCCGTGGTAGTTTTCATTCATGTTTCACACGTGTTCTCGGAACTCGCCGACAAGCAATATAATATATTATTCAACATGTGTGTACAATAACCTTATATACATATATTGTAACTTGTTTTGAGTACGCGCGCGCCAACAAAAGAATACAAGTTACGACAACGACAAAAAAAAGAAACCGTGTAAAATCTAAAAGATGTAATATAATTCCTATCGAACCTTCGATAATTATTTGTCGGATGTTAGGTATATGGAATTTAAATTATGTTTTCTCTTCATCGACGGTAAAATATATCGAAATCGACGTTTTCCATAACGACGTCGGCTTGATTAATTATATTACGCTTTGGTTATAATTATTTTACTTTCTGGTAACTGTTTTACGTTTACTCGATAATATTATTCTTGTTTTGTACTCGTTCGAAAACGCTCCCAAAACTTATCGAACAATAATTATAATTTTTTAAGAATAAATTATTTATAATTTTAAAGTCAAAAAATTGAAAACACTGATATATAATTTATACATATTCAATATATTGGTGAAATTCTGTGTCGGAATCGTCTGGTCACAAAACTGCAGTTGAAGGGCGTCTTAAAAAACTTTGTCGTCCGTCGATGACGTCCGTGTATACTGCTATAGGAATTGATTAACAATTAGGTCATTGTCCAAGTGACCTTTGGAATGTACGAATGTCGATCGGGAAGACGAGAATGAAAAGCACTGTAATATTGGATGTACATTGTACAGGGTGCGACGAAGTCGACTCACAAATTTTGAGGGGCTTAACGAAAGAAAAACTTAGAGAAAAGCATTTTTAAATTAAAATTAATAGGAAGTCCCATTTTTAAAATTAAAACAAAACAATATCAATATATAGTTGTAGACGATCTCTGAAATTCACGAATAGTTTTTGGCATGTGGTATGGTCACGATTTCCTCTGTGATTTTCTCTTTTAGTTCTATGGTATGGAGGCGATATATAGGGATTAAACTCGTCGCAGTCTGCTCCGCCGCACCATGTTTATAATATCTAATGAAAATAAGACGCGTGTCCATGGCGTTCTATCGTTTTTTATTTTTCTATACGTACGTCATAAGCCAATCTTCTAACCGTTCGTCGTGTACACGGTTATTGTAAAAATAAATAAATATATTATATTCGACGCTCGTACCACGTGTTTTGAGTTGGATTTTTTAAGAGCTCTCAATATTTTTAACCATATCAATATTAATATACAATTAGGTAAACTGTTAAAATATTCGACATGATATTATGTCGGGTCTGATTTATAATATTATATTATAGCGCGGTGCATATATTATGAAGCCACTGTTAAAACCGCACGCGCGCTCGCCGCTGCAAATCTTTTAACGATCGTCTCGTACGTTTCACACAATCGTTCAAAACGTAGTCCCATTATGTATCGGATCCTATAATAATAATATTATATATTATTATTATATGCTATGCTATTATTATTATTATCATGGCACACACGCGTGGCGGATTGGCTGACAAATCAATCGACGTTGTATTGATTATTACGTTTAAGTCTCCCGTGCCCGGCTGGCGGTGGCGGCGCGACGCCCGGTCAAAAGAGACGGAACATTAAATTGCAAGCGATTCGATAGGTATATACATAATAATAATAATAATAATATGCACAGTATATAATATAATATAATTTGTTGTTTTACGTACGCCGATTGTGTTCGGGCCGGGTCGGTCGTAAAAACAAGGAATATAACACAAAAATTTATAGTACTCTCGCAAACATACCCGTCGTCGTCAAAGTCGGTTATGTTTATTATGCGCAGACGTATATTACATTATTTTAAACGGAAAATAAAAGTAAAACCACCGACTGATATACTTATTAATAATACCTATATACGAACCAAAAACGTTTCGGGACGATACGTTCAAGTATGAAACGTGTTAATATTATAATAATACGAGTATACGTAAAATGCAACAGCAGTCTTATGAAAATGTATTATTTTAGCGGACTTCGGAGGGGTATGTGGCGGCGGCGGCGTCGCGACGCGGAGGAAAAGGGGGCCAATTAAAGCGTATTATTATTTTATTATCGAGAAGACTGCGATGGGAAGAAACGCTAGTCGTCGTAACCCCACCGCCACCCATCACCGTCACCCCATCCCCCGTCGACCGTAATAACAATAATATATAATATACCATACGGCGGGTGTACACACACACACACACAGGCGCGCGCCGCGTATAATAGACGTTTTCCACCGGTGCGGTGCGTGTGTGCACTCCGTCTGAGCGTTGGAATGCGGCTCGGCGCAGCGGCTGACGGCCTTATATTAGCCGTACGACGACGGTGTATTACGTATTATGTAGACCGTCGGCGGGTGGGTGGGTGGTGGCGGTGGCCGTTTGTGTGCGAGCGAGCGCGCGCGCGCGCGGACAGGAAATTACCTGCTGCTCTCTGCCGCTGCCGCTGCCGCCGCCGCCGAAGAAATACCGTCCGATTTCACAGCCAGCGAGCGAGACGCGAAGCGAGAGAAAGAGAGCGAGCGAGAGAGACGGACGGACGCCCGGTAATGACGCGTTTTCAACGACGGGCCGCGTTGGTTTTCGAAAAACCGACACGACGGACTGCGCGGCGGCGCTATACCATAATAATAATAATAATACCACCACGCCGGTAAGACCCAACGCGGAGAGCACCACCGCCGCCGGTGCAGCAGCGCCGTTCACGTAAACGGCTTCATTATTATTATAATAATATTATAATATGCGGCATCGACGTCGCCCCGTCACTGTGCGACGCGGGTCATCGGGACGACGCCGCCGCCGCCGTCACTGGTGTACGGTCGGTGGTTGCGGCGGCGGCGGCGTTCAATCCTTTTCGGGAACCCGACGAAAAAACTTGTGGCGTTTAATTACGCGTTACGTGCGCGTAGCGCCGGTCATCCTTTTTATTATTATTGTTATTAATTTTGTACACGAAAAACATAAAACGGTGTTCGGCCGACGACAGCATGCGCGAAATTAAATAATAATTTTTATAATTTTAGAAATTAGATTAAAGTGTTGCTTTATAGCGCGTAAGATACACGTGAAGGAAAAATTAGTATTGCTCTCCGATCCGAGGTTCTCACGAAAGCTGCGCACTTTGATGAAAAATGCTCAAATAAAAATAAAAATTAGAATAAACGTTTTGAGTCGACAATTATAAATTATAAATATTTTTTAGTTTATATTTAGAATATTAATTAACTGTACAATACCTAATATGGTATCAGGTATCAAAACTAGAGACTTAAAACCGACTTGTATGTATATGAATTTGAAGGTTTTTTTTATAATTAATGAATGGGATTTCGATATATTTTTGTCTGCTATTGAAAGGTTGATTTTTTACCATTAATTGAATTTGTTTTAAATATATTTTATATAGCTTGTCTTTGTATAATTTATCAATGTCAAGTACTCGTAAAAGTATCTTGTGCATTCGAAAAGTTAAATTTGAAGGCAGTATTAAAACCAACTCACCATACTTGTTGTTATTATTATTATAATTATTCGGTCCAATGGCTGCCGTGCGTGTGCCGTATGACAGCTGATAATTAAAATATTATATTATATATATTTCGTTATTTTTTACTCTCGCGTAGGTTACCACTATATACCCTGTAACGTATAATTATATTGATATAAAACACAAAATCTAGTTTTTACGAAAAAAAGTTTTTAAAAAGCTATGCTGTGGCCGTCACGCGATTTTTTTTCTTAACATTATAAAATGTACATTTTTTTTTTGTTATAAATATATAGAGAAAATATAATATGTACAACACGATAATATATAATATACATACAAATAAGTATATACTATTATCTACGATATCTTACGACACTTTAACCGCGGTCGTATAATTTCATTACCACTCGAAACTCGTCTAAATACCTATTAATGATTAGATACACCACAACAATAATTTAACGACAATTATTTGAATGGTAAAAAAAAAGTACTAAGGTTCTAAGCGTGACTTTATAGATAATTATACAATATAATATGCTGTATAATATGGAAATTTGTAAACGTTTCGTTTCACAATCTTACACATGTGAGTGCTATTTTGTACTGTACAGCGTGTACTCGCACATAAATAGGTATATATTTATACAATAATGTGTAATGAAATATTATAGCGATCCATTTATTAGCTTGTGACGTTTCGCATATATTTATATGCATGTACCTAATATTATATATAATAACATCGGTGCAACAGCAGTCGAGCTGCAGTATTTGTTTAAAACATAGATGTGAGAGATGTATCGTCTGCGACGGACGTACGTGACTGAGCGATCCCTCCTCAATCCACATTCACCCTCGTAACAGTCGTAACCCCTACGGCCCTACCACAAAACACTAACTTCGGGAAACCGTGTAAGTTCCAAACCCGTGACGGTCGTCCTGTTTCCGACAAGTTTAATCGACAACGTTTGTCATGAAAAAAAAAATGATGAGACTTTTCAACGCATATAAACGCAGAAACGTACGCGTGCATGTATCGAGTGCAGTAGTAACGCTATATATAAACAGTGCAGTCTGCAATTATAGAGTGCTACTAAAACGGAATCGGACAAGTCTAATGATACATGTATAGTATATAATATACAGAGTGACAGTAATCGACCGTGACATTAAATGCGATACGGTTGCCGTTGCAGGTCGGTGGACATTCGATATCACTGACGCTCTTTAATTCCACACCGGTTCAGGAGTTTTCCTTATAATATTATGTACACACTACACACACACACACAAACACATATAAATATATATTATATATATATCTAATAATCGTTTCGACGTATTTTTTATAATATTATATTTTTTGGGACGTTTTTTTTTTAACGTATTAGTTTGTATAATGTAATAATATATTGTATTTATATTATATACCAATACCATATACACGATAAATATCGTTCGACACATTAATTTTGATGCACGGCTACACGGAGATTCACGAAACGGGTTTCGGATAAATCGGTTTGGAAATTTCGACTTAAAACCTCGTCGCTGCACCTGAAGAATTCCGATCGAAAGTAAGCTTATCGCGACCAAGGTCGAAACGAATACGCATATATTAATTATAATAAGTAATTTTTATTTTAGCTTCGTCGTCGTGGTTGACACTAAAAGCGACAGTAGTTATTTATCTATAGTAGGTATATTATCTTGTATCGTATAATACAATCTTAACGCCAAGTAAAAATTGTCTCATACCACCATCCTATAGTCGCCTTACATCCATTATCTGTGACTAATAGTATTAATTATTATTTATATATGTAATATTATACACACGGATACATAAGTACATAAAACACTCACACACACACGCACACGCGTGTTAGAACTAGATGAGTGATGCGTGATGCAGTTGACTTTGTAGTGAGGTGTCTCTAGCGGACCATGGTCGACGAAAAATCGTCGAAGCGGATCGAGTACTTATATATTATTATGTATTATACACTATCCGGACGAATTAACTTTGAAAAAAAAAAATAACAATACCAATTCAATTTGGGCTGTAAAACCGTTTTCCAATCTTTGTGCGTAACAAAAGCGAGTTCATAATACACGATAGATACGATTTTACAAGTACGTTGACTCGTTCTCGGCAAATTTTCCGATATAAACTTTAAAAAAAAAAAACCTGTGCGTAAAAAATCACTTTGTATTGCACTGTATAGTATCTTATAACACGAAGTAAAAATGTATTATAATATATAATATAAGAAATTGGACTAATTTACTATAATAATATATATCGCAGACAGCTGCAGCTATATCGTAATACCTAATGTTATGTGATCCACCATAATATTATATGCTATATGCTATCCGATTGAGGTACCTATAATCATCATTTTACAAATTACAATAGACAAGCGACAGGCGTTCAAAATATTAACGGTTTTTTCATAAAAAAAAAAAATGTAAATCGTTCATACTAAAAGAACTGGCATAATGTTACCCCCTTTCATTTACTCGCTTTCAAATAATCCTCAGCTCGGACTTCACCGCTACAATCAAACTCTTCAAATTCATCAAAATGGTCAATATCTATCAAAATATATAAAATAATAATTTATTTACTATTTTGACAGCACACCTGTATCTATAGTTTTTTTAAATCTCCAATGGGGCTATGCCGTGGATATGTATTAATAATATATATAATATTTTATTTTATGAACGCACAAGATTATGTAGTAATCTTAATGGAGTTATTTGACCTATCATCAAACTTAAAGGTAAGATAATTATCTTGGCTACCTCATTGTTTTCTACGATATTTAATTTTATAGGGAGTGATATAACTTTTTATGTTGAATATTTTAAATGCTTATAACTTTCTTGAAAATTAAATTATCGTAAAAAGCCCACAATAAAGTAAAAATAATATTCTTACCATTAAGTTTTTTTTTATAGACTATTCTCTTTATTATCTATTAAAGAATATTCTATTAAATTGGAACTGCTGAACACGAATTTGATATTATGTCATATAAATTCAGATTATTTGTTTTGTTTTGTAAAATGTTCTTGAAAAGTGTAGCCATGTAGGTATACCTATAAAGGTCCTTTAAGTATTTTTTTTTTTTTAATTATCGAAACTGACTAACTCCCAAAATATATTGTAGTAAACTAATAAGTAATAACTAACAAAATTGTGTGATCGAATATATTATGATGTAAAATATTGTAAAATATAAGTAATAATATAATGTACAATATATATATATACATAATACGTATAATCTATATATAAACTAACCGAGGGAGCGTTAAATGTTTTTTTAGGGAAACTTATCTTTTCCACCTCTCCCTTCCCCAAATGGCTCTTATGATTTTTACTCTTATATTATATATATGACAAAAACTTTTTATTAAATTTTATTATTCACCACACAAGACCATAGCTACTTAAGTGCAAATATCACGGCAGAGTGAATTAACAACGAACAGATTCGTAGAATATTAATTTTCTTCGTAATTGTAATGCAGACTTGTTAATTGTATTTGTATAACTAAAAAAAAAAGTTATTTATTACTTTACTCAGTGCCATTTCCGAGAGACCCTAATAAACATTAATTCAATTAGAGAAATTTCGTCTCGATTTAAAAAAAAAAAAAAGAAGAGGAAATTCAAAAATGGCACTTTGCTAGCTGCAATAATTCTCATCGAAAATACGATATCGCATAGTTCGAACGACAAACAATTATAATAATAACTGCAATAAAAAAATTAAATACGCGTATTATACATATATTATATTACTATTAGAGAGAGGAAAAACGTCTAGACGACGACAAGACGGGGGCTTTGACGAAATGAAGATTTAAAAAAAACCGTACTTGAAAAAAAAAAACTAAAATACTCGTCTTTTAATAATGTATGTTCCATATATATATTACTGATATGCTGAATGTCGCCGGACTGCGTATAGAGCAGTACGTCTTTTTAATACCACTTTAACGATTTTTTTGAATATTATATGTATATACAAAAATATACACACACACAAACATATAGGTACACACACGAGTGTATAATAATATATACTAGATATACTACGAATAAGAAAAGATCTCCTATATACATATCATACCTACCGCGCTGCGTTATTTTTATTATTATTATTCAATAAACCTATTATAATAACGCAATCGCGTAATAACAAACTCGTTACACATTAACGTCACCCGTACTCAGTATAATATGTACACACACACGAATTACACGTGTACATAAATGTATGTGTGTGTGTGTGTGTGTGTGTATTGTTCGGAATGCAATCGGCGGCTTCGGCTCATTCTCTCCGTGTCCTCTCTGTCTCTCTCACTTTCTCTCTCCGTCTCCTCTGTCTCGGCGACCGGTGCACCAGGTATGTATATATAAACGTATACACCACACATATGTACATAATACATATAAATAATATATATATATGTGTATATGTATATTGTGTGCTGCGCCGGGCCCGAAATCCATTAACCCCGAAAAGAAAACAATGAGCACTCGGCAAAGGAATGTAGTTCGAAGGGGTCGTCGGTATTTTTTTCCATTTTTTTTTTTTGTTGTTGCAGTCTTTGGGAGATTATTTTTTTCCTCCTCTCGTCCGCGACATATGCTCATACGCACGCGCGTATTATATGTGTTCCGCGTGCACATTTATAATACTTATACACACACACACACACACATATGTATACTTAGATTCATATATATATATATATTATTTACGTGTGTGTGTGTATAAATGTGAAACTGGTGGCGGGCATTATTCGCGCACGCGAAACAAAAGGATCCCGAGCTATAAATCAACAAGTTTGCCGTTTCGCGGCCGGCGGACAGCAGCAGTTCGGCGCGACGTCGGTATGTAGTTGTACCTGTACCTATATATATATATAGATACCTGCAATATATACATATATATATCGGGAGAGAGAAGCACGCCGAACGGGGCGGGATTGGGCCGGAGGGAAGCTGGGCATATTATAATAAATATCTATATATATTTAAACGAAAAAAGAAACAGTTTGTATATAATAATAAATAATATATAGTATAATAATAAAAAAATAAATACTCTGGTGAATGAATAATGTATAATATATAATATTATATACGTCGATATATATGGGTACCTTTATAGTTATGTTCACATACGCTCACCTACCTACGCGCAAAATACATATAGATATATGTATTTATGTATAATATATATATATATGAAATAACTTGTGTTACGATTTATTATTGTCGTCGTCGTCACAGAATAAAAAAAAAAATAATGTATATAATATGTGTGTAATGTGTATGTTTGTGTTTGCGAGAGATAGAGAGAATAATCGCGATTTGCATCTGTGCAGGAGATTCCGATGTCGCGAATAATTACGCGTTTTGCAAAACGGAATCGTGAACGGCGTGGCGCGGACGGAGAAGAATAAAATGCGTCTTATACACGAGAACGTTATATTATAAGCGCAGTGACATTTTTTTCCTCATTTATTTTTACGGTTTCTCGACTCGCGCCATACGGCGTAAGTATAAAGTACTTATATACACACACGCTGATGCGTGAGCGCTATAATAATGATAATAATATTATGGGTCTGCGAGCGTAATCATCATTTGGAGAAAGAAAACAAATTTGAATATCGATTCCAGCGCAGACGTTAAACCTGCCGCTGATCGCTTTAAAGTATATACCTTTTATCCATATATAGGTACATATATTATATCCGCTACCATACATAATATTATATATAATATCATTACAATACGCGTTTTGCTGTTGCTCCTGGTGCGCATTCATACAGGTAGAGAGATACCTGTACGTACGCGTAATATATTATATTATTGTGCTCATTTGTTTGACATATTATACATTGTATGTACGTACACATATTGCTATCATATAATGGCTGGTACGCTGGTCGGTAATTAACTCGAACAATAACGCTGTAATTTCGTTTGTTTTCCACTGATTAATAATTATGAATAATGATCGATCCCGGATGAGAGGTGCTTTGAAGACGCGTATACCTACATATACATTTAACGCACATATAGTTTTTCTTGTACCTATGAATAATAATAATAATATAATATGTTTGTGTACCCACCACGTATGTGTTGTACGTAACCTACGCGGTATTCTCACGTAATATTGCTATACATTAGCAATTATTGATTTCGCATGCAGACGATAATGTGTATATGATAACTTTTTTTATTCGTTTATTGTTTCGAGGTTTCGTTTTTTGCGCACTGTATTTTGTAGCTTATATTGAAAAAAATGTTTATATAATTATAATAATAATTCAATATGTATGAAAGATAGTCAGTATTATAATAATATTTTACTCTCTTATATACGCTCAGTGAATTCATGATTGATTCATTGATTGATGCATTACATGTAAGTAAAAATAAAAAATATTATTTTTTCAATAGTGGATTGCCGCCGTTAACAATACCCGAGTACACAACAGTTCGAACACCTACGTTGTTGAATTTTCTGAAAATTCCATTGTTTTTCGGTATACGTTGAAAACATTCTCCCCTCTGGGGCGGCACTAGTTGTGGACTGCTGCTGCAGCACGATAAAATATATTATGAATTTTTAAGAGCACTATTGGAGCCATTGTTCGATGAATTTCAAGTATATAATTATACATTATCCCTGTTTTAAATGCTATTAGAATGTGTAATTTCTATTATACTATATGGTTAATTAAAAAAAAAAATTCCATTCTTGGGATTTGATCGTATACGATGTATAAAAGGGGGTAGATACGGCTGCCATATATCAAAAATTCCAAACAACAAAATAATTATTTCAAATTAATTTACACTGATTGGTACACAGTGAATCTTGTATATATAGGTACCTATATATTTATAAATTTCATAAATTGACCGGCTATTAAAATGTTATGTGTATACATTTTAAATTTAATTAACGGGGTCATGAATAACTTCGTGATTTATATCTGTGATTTTTAATCGCTCCTATTATAATTGCGTTACGCGTTATACTATATTATAAAACGTATATAGTGTTTTTATAATTCGACATTCAAATAACATTCAAGTGTCGTGTTTGGGAAAAAAATCCCATTAGGTCTAACTTGTATTATACGCGCATACATATTCGTATGGGTATACCTACGGTGTAGTATACCATTAATAATATAATATGTATTATGCATGCAATCGATTCGCATGGAAAGTCTAAATAATCTAATCCATCGATAACGCGTTGTTAGCGTTTATTTTCATACATAATATGGTGGTTATTATGTTATTAAAATTTACGACGTGGGTATATACTTTAATTTAAAATCACATCGAATCTTATTTCGTCTAAGTTTTTGCATAGTTTTAGAAAACCGCGGAAACGCCGATTCAACATTGTCTATAATATGAAGTCTACATGATAAATATAACATATACAGCCAGTATTGGTTACACTCATAGAACACCTATAGTAGACAATTTAGTTATAGTAGTTATAGTAACAGCGTTGTATGTGATCTGAACCTGTAGTTTATTGGTGTCGTAAACGATTTACCAATTTTGCAGGCAAATGTCTAGGATTGTAAAACAACGAAAAAAAATACAAAATTATTTCAAATAATTTTTTTTTCGTGTTAAACACACTACAAACGCTATCAAATGTCGAGCAGCAGTCTGTGTGTCTACTGTCTATAGTCTACGATAATCGCTTTTATAGATAATTCCTAGTCGATTCAAAGTTGTGTTAATACTCTCCACCTAACTCCTCATAAATGGTTGTCCCTAGTTTTATTTATCTTATAATTATGGGAAAAATGACTTACCTATTATTAATTTATTGCGTGATTGTTGTAATTAACGATGAATAATAAATTGTACATCACTTAGGACACGTGTATATAGACAGCTATAGTACAACATATGATGAGTCTTTAAAGTTAAAAATAAAATAGTAGGTCTACCTAAATATATCTACCCGATAGAAAAAAATCATTCAATTATATATATAATTTAAATATAATATACTGTAGTAATAGTAAATGCAATATGCGTGTATTATTTGTACTGAAAATAACGATTTATTTATTTAGAATTTTTTTTTCGTCATATTCATATGATTTAGTTAACAAACATGTATGATATTTTTATTATATTAGATTTTTTCGTCCTCATACTTTAATAATAAAATATTCTATCAAAACGCTTACGTGTCTCGTGTTTCACTCGATAAGCAGCAATTCGAAATCATCGAGACTGGCGGGCGGCGAAGATTCGTGCATTAATAATAAAAAAAAAAAATACTATCTACATAATATATAATATGTTCTATACATATATCCTGCCACTTCATTCACAATACAACGGGTTTAATTAATTTTTTTTTTTATTCAACTCTTTCGCTAAGTTAGTCGTATTATATATTTATATAGTATATTGTACTAAATTTTATACTGCAGTATATATACAGTGTTCACACATGGTTTATTCGAAAAACGTTTTTAAACACATTTGGCATTTCGCGAGACCTCACGTCATCGCTGTGGCCTAAATGCACTGTAGGTACGTATGTATAACATTACATACAGTATATCTATCCATATAGTATATCGGATTCGTTTTATATAGACGGCGCGGCGGCAGTGGAGCGCGTACGGACGGACGAGTTCAAGTTCAGTACCCCTCGTTTGCCGTTATTATATATTATTATTCATTGTTGGAACTCGGAATACGCTACCAAAAGGAAATTTAAAAAAAAAAAAACAAAAAAAAAAAAATCGTTATAAAACAAAATACTTCGAATGGCAGCGGTGGCGGTCGGTCGTGTGCTGCGACTAGAGCCTCCGACCCATAACAATCGTACATTATATATATTGTGTAAAAGTCTCGATACCTATCTCTTGGCGTTCACATATATACACGTGTACATATGCATATATAGGCCTACACGAGAACGCGATGAACTAAATGCACCGGTGCCGGGAGACAGCATGCGAGATTTTTCGTCGCCGACTGCAGGAATTATTCACCGGTGCAGCGTGTACAATAAGTGTGCCCGCGTGTGCGTGCGTGTCCATTCGGTACGGAATTCCAGTGCACTCCGGATAATAATAATTTACATATGTGTGCAGCGCCGCCTTGGTCTGGACCATGTGAACAAAATGGTATGCACCGACCGCCACCACCACCGCCGCCACGGCCATCAGCTACTCACCGAACACATAACCGATCGAAAAATCTGTTTCGTTCCATATTATAATACAATATATATTATAATATATACATAATAATATGCATAAATTATGATGTACACAATACACACACACACACACACAAATAGTTGTTATAATACAATATTATAAGTATAATTTATATCGTATCTGTTATAACTTTTAATATTAATTATTATGCCCTTAAATAGTGTAATATATTATGGCTGGCAGCGGTTTGTACATTTTTGTTCTCACCGCGCACAACACACTAATCATTTCATTAACGATTTAATTATTAACGATAATTTTATTACAATTAGCAAGACAGCCGCGCGGCGACATGCGTTAACGGTTTACGATTAATAAATAGATTCTTCCTATGTGTGATTAGGTATACCTATACACCTAATGTATATTATTACGACCGTTTAAAATAGTTATTATTTTATTAATTATTGTAATAGACTTTAAAACGAATGAATCTACAATAATGATTATAGTTATGTCAATAAAAATTAATGATGAGTTTGAAGAAATAGTAATATTATAGTTACCACGTCTAGCTATTTGTTGTATACTGCCTAGTTTGATTTTTCACATATATTTTATTTATCGATGTTTGTACTGTTACATATGTTATATATGCGCGTTTCTTTCTATATAGTGTTCTCGTATATCCTGCAGGATTTCGTCAAATCAACGTTTTATTTGCAATTCCCACGCGGACGTTAGGAATTCAATTGTTTTCAAGTTTAACATGTTTGATGCTAATATTAAAACAATTTGAAACAGAAAACTGTTCAGTGTTCACTGAATGGAAAACAAGTGATACAATCATGTACGTATAATAATATCGTGCGTACGATTTAAATCCTATATTATTCCAAAAAAATATCTGTTAGTTACCCTTAGTCGATAGTTATATATATATAGTTATAGGTAGTTTAGGTTAGGTATAAAATATAAATCAAGTTTATAGTTTCATAAGACAAAAATAAATGGGTGTAATAAATTTATTCAAGCATAAGAGATTTTTCCATTTTTTTGTACAACACCTTTATAATTCCGAAAACGACCATCGCTAGATGATCTGCAAATTCAGTTAATCTATTCGCAACGGAGACCCGGAAATCAATAACAGAACTGTCAACTACAGTATGGCTCAATAATATATGCTATTAAATAAATGACTGATCATTGTGAAGGGTATATTGTATTATAATATTGTAACGGAAGTAATATTTGGATAAGCGTAGGAGTATTTAAAATAAGCCACATATAGGACACGAGTCACTAGTAAACGTTGCGGGTTCTAAACTGTAAACTGTAAGATACAAATTAACACTTCCACAATTTATCACTTAATCTATTTTAAATGGTCTTATATCATGACAATGATATTTTATTAAATAAAATTAAGTTGACAATGGATATAATTTATCAATATTCAACGTGGTCACGAAACTATATAGAGAAGATATTTGTATATTAATATTATTATTATTATTGATATAAAACATTGTCTGCTGAGGTCATTACTCATTAATATAAATAGTATAATGTGGATTTAATATTTACATTGTTGGATTTTATAGATTATTTACAATTGCGTCTTTTAGTTGTCGATTAAATTAAACTGCATTGTTTAATTTTGTTTCTTTTAGGAAGTTAATCTTGTTTGTATTTGATTGTATCCCAGCATGATATATTTTATTGTTGATGAATCACGCATATTCTGCTTATTTATACTCGAATAAAGAATATTAGTTAACAACAAATTCTTCATCGCTTGCATTTTTAGATCAATATACTATTTCTGTGCGTTGAAGCGTAAGTGACACACAAAATAGGACTAAAAGAAAGAAGGTATTTCAGTTGTTTGTAAATTGTAATTGTCAAGAAAAGGTTTTCACGAAAGATAAAAAAATGAATTTATTTTAACGTGTAAAATTTGAATTTCTGCATAACGTCTATGTGAATAAAACGCTTTAGAATCACTTTGGAGATGGCAAAATACTATAGAACAATAAGTGTTTAATCTTATCCAATTGGATTGCGAGCATTCATTGCGAAACATTCATTACGTAATTTTTTTTTTTTAGTTATGACTTGAAATTTTGAGGATGGATTATTAGTAATAAACTAATTAATATTCAATAATAATAATATAATGGTATTTTGTCATTATATAACTATGGATATATAATGACTAGTGATGTACAAAAAAAAAAAAATGGTATTTTTTACTTTTTGAGCATATTATCTACGTGAATTATAGCATAATTCTTTCTTTTTACTTTACTCATATTATGTATACAATTCCTGTTCAGTGTATTTTTATTTAAAACTTGACTTACTTACACATTGTTTGTTCAATTCAAATCCGTTAACATTTTAACAATGATTAACAATCTTAAAACACACAACATAATAATTGTGTTTTATTTTGTATAAATTAAATTATAATTCTATATAGGTACGTAATGGTGTACCTTGTAAATATAACATCATTCAAAACATATTTTTACAAATTCACATTGCTATTATCTATAATTGATATAGCTAGATATAATACTATTTACAGAATTCCGGTTGTTTAAAAAACTACAACATAGTGGTCCTCTCGCGGATCCATTCTTGATTTATTTCGTCGATCATATTATTGTAATGATGATAATATAAATAAATACACTCCAAACAAAATGGCTGACTCGTATTTGATATAATAACGTTTATTATTTATTGGCGATTGGCGGCATCTATACACACATATCATATAGTATTTTATATTTTGCGTGTATACTTATTAGGATATATATTATACAACAATAATCATGTATTGTACTCTACTGCAGTTGCAGCAATATAATATATATATACTATTACATCAATGTACAATGTACATTACAAGTACTTAACTACATGAGTACCACCCCTACGCAATTTTTTCGATTTCATTTGCATCGGATACGATTTTGTCGAGACTGTGAAACGTTTATATTATATGCATACTACATATTATACTTTATTAAACATCATCTGTATACTGTACACATACATATTATATCGAATGTTGGCTATAATATATTCATACTAAATTCCAATCGAGGACTGAAAAAAAAATGCTTTATCCATTTTAATCCGAATTAGTGTTACGGTTACCGATCAGGAATACGGTATTTTTTTTTTTTTTTTTGAAATATTAAATCTATGGTCGCGTATTATAGTGATATATATATATATTTAAAATATTTAAACCTTAAATTTTAGTTTTATTTTGGTGATTATTTTTTTATACTGAACGATCTCTGCATCGTTAAATATATGTATTTTCAAAAATTATAATATTTTATATTTTATAAT
The DNA here is from genome assembly GCA_009835225.1 of Aphis craccivora. Taxonomy (NCBI): domain Eukaryota; kingdom Metazoa; phylum Arthropoda; class Insecta; order Hemiptera; family Aphididae; genus Aphis; species Aphis craccivora. Next base: position 109,958 of record VUJU01000277.1, read on the forward strand.
AATATGCATAAATACATATATTTTTGCCAGTGTACTTATTACATTTATGTAAAGTACTCTTATTAAGTATGTTTAAACTTTAAGTGTAAAAAGTGTGATTAGAGAACTGTGCAAATTAGCCATTAGGAGTTTGATATAATAACTCCTGTTCAAAATCATATTAAGATAATATTTAAACCTAAAGTTATCACGTACACGTATAGTATAATATTAATAATATTATAGTGTACTTATTAATCTTGCATTAAGACGGTGACCAGAAACGCAGTTATACCTACCCAAATATATATATATATATATTATTATTATCTTGTCCTCGCGTCTTCAATTATTATCAGTTACTAATATTACAGTAAGACGGCGAGACGTCGATACTTAAACCGAATACAATTAAATGTATTAATATGTAATTCGATCGCCGAAGCGGCATAATCATTCGAATGGAACGTGCGCGATCGCTTACCTATCGAGTTTCAACGACGTTTCTCTGGATGTATGCGTTTAATTCTATTTATGTATATAGGAGAGCGAGCAGGTTTGTCGATTAAGTCCGTTTAAATAGTTTCGGTCGCGTTAATAGTTGCAGCTACTCAGTGATTAATCGACTGTACGGCAGTTCTAAACAACGCAGAAATACAATAATATTACATTGTGGTTAAACGGTTTATGTGTTTAGTAATAGGTATTAATTATTCGTTACAATAGTAGGTACACGCACCTATATTGTATCGTTATATAGGTTATAAGTACTCAGCTCGCATTATGTGCTACTATGATTTATAATACCGCGGTACTATAAATTGTTGGTTTTGATCACTAGTAAATTTTCGCGATATAATTTTAAATATATGCGTGAATTAGGTTAGGATTACACTATTAAATATCTAAACTGAACTTAAAGACATCTACTGCAATTGTCTTTGATTGGTACGATCGATATATTTTGACAATTTTGATTTTTTTTTTTCTATTCCGCGGTGTTTAGACAAACCAAAAATTAGTCAAAATTGTAAAATAAAGACTTATGGTTTAGCGTTGCTCTCTGCTTTTCGATAAAACAATAAATTTAAAAATTATCAATTCAAAATATCAGAAAAGAAATATGCTCAGCCGACAAAATAGAAATACATACACGTGGCTTACAGTATATTATTATTGGTTTTATTTTTTTAAAGCATTTCCCGAAACGGATGCACGTACAGCTAGTTCGAACGACGATCGCGTCGGGACTGAATAATCGATTGAGTATAGTACTATAGTGCCAGTGCGTATATATATATCTATGTATTCTTAGTGGTAAACACACCACTATTTGTTTGTTAGTCAGCATAAATAATTATGTTATCATCCGAGAAGACCGTTTCAGACATATCGTTCGCGTATGTATATGTAAACTAACAATAAAAACGAAGAACTGTTTGTGGATTTTCCGCTGAGCCGTCCGAGCTTTTTGTTTACTTGTTATATAATTTATTATTAGTGCGAGTGGGTATTAAGGGTATTAACTTGCAAGTTGCGATCGAGTACACACGATATTTTATACGAATTGCGGTGACCATAATTATTGAAAATTCTCTAATCGATAATTTTGATTTAACATCAATGTACTTCACGAAAAATGAAAATAAATTTTATAAGCAAGAGAATTCTCTTGGTTATAAAATATATATATATATATATATATATATATATAGAAATTTAAATATTATATTATACTAAATCATAACGGTCGTAGGACATGAATAACAAAGAGAAACAATAAAACTGTGCACTGAACACGCTAGGACACTCTTTAATCGGGGTAAAAAATCTAAACAATTTAAAAAAGCACTCGAGTTAATTTAAATTTTTTAAAATTGTAATTTTAATTAATTCAAGACGAGGATATTATGAACACTCGGTGTATATATGACGTGCTTGTGCTTACTTTTTCTCCTCAGTTGCCATAACCCTGCAAAACGTATATTTTTATAATATAATAACATAGAAGAGCGACTTCTGGGGAGAAGACCGCGTTTTATAATGAGATTTGCGTTGGCAGGATGCTACAGCGCTAAAGCACGTTTTCGAACGAACTAAATCTCGGGCGTAGTAGATACTCGTGTTCTACGTCGAGTCCTCTTTCGCTGAAAAATAAAAACAGCCACGGCGAGGGTTACCGTATTAACGATCTCACAATGCGCCCCAGGGAAATGTATACATGTACATATAAAAACGTGTCCTGCGGGTCAGAGTAGGAGGATTGGGAAATGATAATTTATATACCATGACTCACCTCGTAGTGTGTCCGTATCACTCCGCAGTATAGATTATATATTTATGTATTATATTAAGTGTATGGCTACGGTGAGGCGGTGGATATTTTTTTTTCTTCAGTATTCTCGATACCGTTGTTCGGCCCGGCGATATTAGCCAAAACGACGACGAACACATTGTGTGTAGGGGGGGGGAGAACATTAAAATAATAAAGGTGGCAATCACGCTCGCTCGGAGAACGCTTTTTTTTTGTTTTATTTTTCTTTATTCGGCCCACCCACGGCCGACACACACCATTCGCGATAATGTCGGTCGGTCCGCCGTCGTCGTAGTCGTCGTCGTTTACGAACGCGATACACGACTTACCATTATGGCTCTGTACCTCGCATATTATTATGTAATATACATTTTACATAGGGACTAGAGATATCCACCTATAATAGTGCCTACAACACGCGTAATTATTATTTCATTACTTACATTAGGTAGGTAGTACCTTCCCGAAAATAATGCGCTCGTGTTTATTATAATGCACCTAATAACGCGTTGTACACACACATATATATTTTTTCACTGTTTTCACGTTATTATATAATAATAATATATAATATACACATTTATAGTCCGCACTCCGCAGCAGTCGTACCCATATAATATTATACACTACGCGCCTTCCGATATCTCCCGCCACCGACTGCCTCTACGTCGAGCGACTTGTGTGGTCGAAATACATTGTCACGAATCAACGGTACCTTTATATTATATATATATTATATACTTATTATTTATTATTAGTTATTATAGGTACGCATGTATGATTATCCGTCGGCGGGTGGGTCATTAGCGTGCGTTGCGCGTATTATTTTATAAATAACAATAATACACTTTATATTTTATACCTATATATGATATTATACGGTGTGCCCCGCTGCAGATGTCGTGGGTACAGTGCGCGATTGCTATCGAGAAAAAAAATAAGAGTTGAGAACGAACTAGATCACCGGACACGGCGTGTTTTCGTGTTTGGGAGATACAAAAGTGCGGGATCGTCGACTCGGATGACCACGGACCCGAATAGAGAACGATTTTGTGTACAAAACGCGTACGATGAATTCGAAAAACGCTCTCGTCTCGTGTTCAACGCACTGTGCGCGTTCTATACATTATGACGTGTGCTGTATAGTATAAACAAATTGACCGGCTTCCTGTTTCCGTGGTTCGACGGAGATTGGTGTTGATGTGTTTTTATCGAATCATATTATATACTGTTATTATGTGTGCGCGGGTTTGTGTGTGTGTGTGTGTGTGTATGCAATTGAAACCCATTAGCTCCTCGGTTCTCATATTATTATTATTATTAAACATGCGGCTGGAACTCGTAAACACAGCGTGATGTGCGGGGGCCCCTGCAGTAGATGATGATAATATATTATAACTTCTTATTTTTCTCTCTCTCGGGTAACACACACGCGTTTGACTATATTTCGTCGAGCAGCTATATTATAATGCACCGTTGTCGTATTATTATACGCGTGTACGATATACTGGGTGACTCATCGAGCACGTTCACTTCTTTTTTCTACCTGCTACAGTAATTCTGTCTGATTTTGGGAATTTTTAAACGCCCCCAAATACCATATTTTCAAATTTTACTCGACAATTTCCCTATAGAGAAACAAACTTCTGTGTTTCAAATGAGAACCGGTTTGTTTGTTTTTTTTTTTTTTTTACTGTAAATTGGATAATTTTTGGAAGAATCAAAATTAAAATAATTGTAATGCATATAGTTTTGAGTTATTTAACTTTGTGTACTGTGATAGGATAATAGATCAGAAATACGATATTAAAATACAATAAAAATTTCAAAAATCAGAATTTTTTAATAAAATAATTAGGAAAAATGGGGGTGAACGTGCTTGGTGAATTATCCTGTATATTATCGTAAGTGCTTGTAGTGTCTCACCGCGACCAGACCGGGTGAGAACGACGACACGAACGTCTTCGTGGTCTTGTATCAATTATTATAATATACGTGTGTTTATAATATACCTACCTAAGTAATAATAAATGATATAACAGTATAATATTTTATTATACGACTATAATATGGTCTTCCGTTGGTTGTCGTCGTCGTGGACAGTCTCCGAAATTCATTACATCTAACACACTACAATACTTATGTCTCGCATCTATATAATACTCATATATTATTAGTGTTTATTACCTATCCGACTACTTATAGGCTCTATAATATACGTTATATTTATATTTTACTAATACTAAAATGTATATAATGTGATTCGTGCATAGGTAAGCACAATATATACTTGTCGGGCCACCCCACGCGTTTTTTATCCGGCTCAGATACCTCGAAATCTAGAAGCTGATTCACTCCGCGGAACGGAGAATTTAAATTATTATCACGGTCTTATACAATACCGTGTTTCTCGCCACCATTATTTTTTCTACAAAAACACAAATGCCTGCGTATGCATTCTATAACTCTATTTTCCTCTGTTATAAACACAGGAAATTGTCATCCACTTATTAGTTTGAATACGTATAGATGCCTAACATTAAACTATCATTTTGAAATGTATTAAAATTAAAACACGATAAAATATAGTAAAACATATTTCTTTATATATATTATATTATATAATATAACTATCGCCAATGACTTCAAATTGAAATATAATTAAATTATAATGTTTTTATGTTGCTATGTAAGTAACTCATTTTAACCTCCATAAAGTGAAATCAAATCTCCACCAAAGTAAAGCTACTGACACTTTTTTATAAAAAAAAATCATTATCTATTAATAACGAGTATACCTAAATTATATAGGTATACGAACAAATAAGCTATCGTTCGGTTAAAATAAATACAAATTATATACGATTGGGAGAGTGCGTGCGTTCAGCGTTGGGTATAAATTATATTAAATCAAATGTGAATTAAATATATATTAAATTTACTTTTTTTTTTAAAGTGATGATTAAACGATTTTTAAATGAGAAACATAATTATTAAGTGTACTAACCTCGGGGACTTCAAACGTAACACGAAGCTATACAAATTCTGCTACTGCCAAATATTTTAGGCATTGAACTTATATGACTATATAGTATAATAATATTATACAATACCTATATTTGGTATACAAAGCCTTTTTTTTTTTTTATCATAACATTTTCGTAAGAATAAAAAATACCGAGTGGGTTGAACCTTAGATAAATAGAATTCGTTTTGTACTTTGTTGAACGGTTACCGAAAATGGCCAATTGTTAATGCCTTGGTAAAAAAAAAAAAAAAATAGAATGGTCGTTATTGCATAATATATACGGTATATACGGTTTCACTACACACAGGGCTTTCTTTTCTGTAATCAGGCTTCTCCTCCGTCGAAAGCCTATACAATTTTTTTTTTTGCAACGAATTCCTTTTAACTAGATATTTGCATTTCGCAATTCCGTATCGTTTATGTTATCATAATATTATGGACAATAAACGTAGGCCGAAACTCGTTCATCGACCCATTAATAATATTATATATCATTGCGTTATCACTCCACTTGGACCACTATTCGTCTCGAACTCAATTTAAAGTTAATTTTCGTTGTCAGAAGACTCGTGATGGTCTCTTTTTGTTCTGTGTACGTATTTTATACAACGGTATTGTCGAAATCGTTTATGAATTACTAACGTTTAATAAAAATCTAAAAAAAAACGTTTGTATATTATTCTGTAAAGAGGAAACATTCAAAAAACGATTACGATCTACGTATAAAAGAACGTTTTTTCCCCTTCATATCAAGACGTTCTGCGCGTTATTATATATAGGTACCTTAGCTATACCTACCTAAAAATAAATTGTTGACGAATTCGTTTTTAAAAATTGACCGTGACAAAGGAGAATCTTGAATACGCCCGACTAATTCCCGACGCCCTTAATTGACTTGTTTTTTCGTTCCAAAACGATTAGCCTCGTCTAGTAATGTAATAATATACATTCAAACTAATACCCACGATTTAATACACAATGAGCAACCTCGGATGATGTGTTTAAAGGAATCCGCATAATACTCACTTCATTCATAATTTTGATGTATTAAATTATTACACTATTTGAGTGTATAGAATGTTATATGCTCGGCGCAGGGAATTCTATATTAATGAACGAAATATCTCGTTACATTTGAGTTAACACATTTTACTACGTGTATTCTACCTATACTATGTAGTTATAATAATATTGTGTTCGAATTTATTGATAGCGACGAAATGATTGGATGAATATAATTTACGTGGCGTATAAGGATCATGAAACTTCTGAATACCAAATTCTCTCATTAAAATTTCTTTTCAGTTCTGTTCTGTAAATTGTATAGTGTAGAACATTCTATTAGGTTAGAATGGTTAGACAGTAAGATTCCAAATCAACCGTATTATTATTATGTTGTGTGACACATGCGTCAATATCGAAATTCGGAATCTCTATAAGCTGTTCTAAACATGATATTTGAACGAACAGTTTATGGTGTCTGATATATCCAATAATGTATATATAATATTATATAATAATAAGGATGTATAATAATATACGACAAATCGTTAACGACGGATTTTTTTTCTTTTACAGGCGCATTTTTGCAAGTTTGTGGAAGATCGCAAGAGACGTGTTGTCACGAAAACTCCGAACCACAACTGGTAAACGCCGGCAGAAACATGTACGACGATAAACTACAGACTTCGTTAAAAACCCTAAGCGGCATGTACAAAGAAAAAGCTGCGAAATTCGATGGTCAGTATAAATTTACGAGCGAGACATTACTAAAATATATCCTAGCTGATTTATTTAGGAATATATACCTAACGTATTGAATAATCGACCGATCGTGTTTATTATTTTTTTCATCGTTTCTTGTTTATATTTAGAGTACTTCAGGGACATGTTGAACAAGGCCAGAATGGGTTTTCACGACATGTTCAAAAAGACTTACGGAATGATGTACGAACAGAATTCGTACCTTTTCCAGGATCTGTTTAGGGACCTGGAAAAGTATTACGACGCGGGCAACACAAACATCGTTGAGGTGTTGGAAAACTTCTTCTCCGTACTGTGTCAAAAAATGTTCACAGTAATGAACAGCCAATTTGCATTTGACGCCAAGTGAGTGATTTTATACGGTTTATCGCTTCGATACGCATTTTTTTTTTTAGCTTTTTATAAAGTATTCAAACTAGTTTTTTCCCTTTAAATCTTATATAATATATACGTACAAACGTCTATGCACATTTTATATTATTTTATGCGCCCCATAACGTAGGTATATAGTAAGTACCATGTACACTCGTAACAATATCTCTAGGAAAACTTTTTCTGCCCGAATAAACGAACTGCTCTTGCGGTCGACTTGGCACGTGCGACAAGCGATTTCGAAGAGTTTCCGTTACGTTTTCAAAAGTTTGAGCTATCTACTGCACAAGTTCCGTTCGTATAACTTTACAATACCTATATATCATCAGTTTACCATCATACGTACGACTGTCACAGATGTGGTCACGAAATAATATTCTTTTTGTGTATGTGCACACATTAATATGGGTACCTACAAAGTAGCAATAGTATTTCGAAACGATACAGCAGGAAGATTTACAAATAATGCTAATCCTTTTTTTGAACTATACCTAGATCGTAATTATAAATACTTCGTTTTTTTTTTTTATGATATGATAATGACGCAGTGCCTATATCGTGACTTACAAATTGCAAATTCCGTTTACTGCAATATTATTCAAAGATGAATAATGCTTTTGATTTGATCTTTTCAAATTATGTTAATTTAAAAATAGCAATAAAATATATTATAATATAGCTACTATCACAATTATTGTATACTCTCGACTGCTCGAGTCTTCAATTGTTATTTATTTACGTACTTATATTATGCAATATATTTCTTACTTGATTTTGAGGGATTATAATTAATTGATATTATATATAAAGGTTGATTAGCTATATCTTTTTTAACGCCGTTCGATTATGTTGTCCATAGGTATTTGGTGTGCGTCAGCGAGAGCATGTCGGAGGTAGCGCCTTTTGGCGACGTGCCCGACAAACTTTCAGCGCCGCTAAAAAGGTCATTTGTCGCTTCCAGAACGTACGTGCAGGCCCTCAAAATAGCAAGTGACATTTTGGCCAACATCAACAAGGTTCGTTTTACACCATGATTATATTTTGTATAACTTATTATGCATTAATCTCGAACAGTATTGACAGTATAATATAAACAATAAATATAAATTTATATTAGGAGTATTCATAAGGGACTTATTATAAATAAACGATTTTGGTTTTAAGATAAACGATATTCAATATTAATGACTTTTATTAATTAAAAATACGTTATTAGTATTGATCTACAGCATAAATATCGTTGTGTGTCTTGAATATACATAATTTATTATACACAAGGTATATTATACCAATATAATTTGTACCTGCATGATTTCCTCACATTGACATATCATAAATATAATATTATTATAATAAATTATTGTACGCTATATGTATAATATATATATATATATGTATATAATTTGTTATTGTATTGGAATTTGCGATCAGGAAAATTGAAGTTTTATGGCTGCAGAGTAATTATTGTTGCATTCGAGGGGGGCGGGCGTAGGAACTGTTATAAAACTAAAACTTTACTTGCGCAGTTGCCGTATACTAAATACAATCGATTTTGAATTTTACAGATGGCACCTACTCAAGAGTGTTTGGTCGGCTTCACTAGAATGACTCAATGCTCAGCTTGCAGAGGATTGCAAGACAGCAAAGCCTGTAACGGGTATTGTCTGAACGTCATGAAGGGATGTCTGGCGTACCACTCGCAACTCGATCAAGATTGGAACGCGTTTTTGGGTAAGTCATTGGATAATTGTTTTTTTTTTCGATTTGTATTCACATATACATAAGTGTACAATATAACGGTTTTTCATTTGCAGATATCATGGAAAAAGTGAAAAAGCGTCTGTTAGGGCCGTTCAACATTGAACTGGTCGTTATACCGATCAACGTAAAAATATCCGAAGGCATAATGAACTTCCAAGAGAACTCTCAAAAAGTTTCACAAAAGGTATAATATCGTATCTGCCTATAGTAGTAACCGCCATTAAATCAAAAATAAAAAAATCACCGTTAGCACTATACAGTAAAATTACAATTTATGCGATATCGCAAATCTGATACATAATATTTTGTAATTATCTGTACATGAACAAAAACACTACTCTTGTAACGTTTAAAAGAAAGTTATTAAAATTGTATTCGTGATAATGTGGTAGATATATAATACCTAAAAGTCTTCGGATCAATATTCCATTATTATTGTTGCTATAATTGCTAAAGTGCTTCTCGCCCACGACCGAACTACGATTTTTCTAGTTCTATCTACGACCACCAACCCTACAACCTACGCTTATGTCGAGAAAATAAAACCCATCGAAACTTTATATTATCTGGAAACTGTATTGAACTTGTGTTTGTTTTCAACAGGTGTTCGCCAACTGCGGTAAACCTACGTTGGGTCCATCGCGTCGGCGCCGTCGCCGCGACGTGTCTAACATCGACGACTACTACGATTACCAACAAGGACGAGTGATGAACGACGGCAAAAACAAGGACGCAAGTAAAGCCGACGCTGACGGCGAGGACGATATGGACGACGAAGACGACGAGGACGACGAAGATGACGAATACGACGACGTGAAACCGGCGGTGCCACCACAAACCAGAAGCGAATATAAAGTAGTCGTCCAGACAGAAGGCAACGTACGGAAGAATAAGCAGCAGCAGCAACAGCAGCAAAGGAAGAACAAGAACAACAATGGTCCGAAGAACGGTGCCAGTGGTGGAGGAAACAAGAACAGGAAAAAGAATAACAAGAACAACGGTCTCGAAGACGAAGAAGAAGACCAAGGTGGTCCTGCGTTCGCATTCCACAGGCTGCTCAAAGACATCGGCACCCACGTGTCGTCCACAAAAAACTTTTGGAAGAGACTGCCGTACGAAGTGTGCAACAATGAGGTGGCTGTGATCGAGACCGTTCAGAACTCCAGTTGCTGGAATGGATCTGCATTGGCCAGGTAATTATAAATGATGTTTAAGACTAGTATTCGATATTAGGTCGGAACGGTCGGGAAAAAAATGCATTATTCGACTTTAAACGCTATTTTATAAATAAAACGGGTACTCGTCGTGTCTGTAATACGCATCCACTTCGAAAAACTGTTAAAATAATATGCGATTAACTTAGAAGCACCCAGTGATTTTTTTTCACGTATATGAAACATGTGACTTGAAGTCTAAGATTTATACGCATAAAATATGCTCGTGAAAGTTACATTTTTATAAAGTTCTATTGCTAAAAAAACTGACAAAACTACATATCAGTAGTAAGCACTTTTAAGCGGTTTTGCTCCGACGAAATATTTAATATTTTTAGAGTTGAACATTGAAAAACTGTACACAGTACACGTAATAAAACTATTTTCTTTCGCGACCAACTATGCAATACTTACGTCTATCGGTCTATCGTCGTATAACAATAAGCCCAAAGTGGAAAATTAGTTTTTTTTTTTTTATCGAAATACATCATAAAATACTTACTAAAATAGTTACATGTATTACTTCATTATTTATCGAGATTAACATTTTGGTGATTTTTTTCAGTTACGCTAAGGAGGTAATGAAAGACGGCATCAAAAACCAGAAGAGGAATCCCGAGGTGCCGGTGGACGTTACGCGACCCAGCAGTCTGCTCAACGAACAGGTGTTCGCGCTCAAGGCCCTGACAAACCTGCTGAAAAACGCGTACCAAGGGTTGGACGTGGAATGGGACATGGAGGAGGTGTTCCATGGAGGCGAGTTGAGCGGCGCCGGCCCTATTGCGTCGTCGGGCGACGGTTCCGGTGACGAGGACGAGGACATCGTCGGCGGTCACATGCCGTCGTCGTCTCCACCGCCGCCACCACCACCGGCGGGCGGAAGCGGATCGGTCACGACGGCCACAAACGCGGCCGGCACGACGACGCCCTCTCCGACGCGAACGGCGACGGATCCGTCCGACAGCGGCACAGGGTCTGGATCGAGCGCCAGTCACAAGGCCAAACCGACGCTTCAGAAGGCGTTGGCCACGTACCTGTTACCGGTGGTCGCCGTCTGGTTCGGCGGATCGTTCCTCGAGTGGATTCTGTGAACGGCACAAGAACATTGTCCGTCGCAGTTTTTCTGTATTTTATTATTTTGAAATTTTATTATTATTATTTTTTTTTAACTCTTGTCGTTTTTGAACGGTGCCATAACGGAACAAAAAAAAAAAAAAAAGGAGAAAAAAAACAACTACAAAAAAAAAAAAACGTTCAGCGCGTGTTGTTTGACTGTGATAATTTTTTTTTCGTGTACAAATATTTTATTTGTTAAGTAGGGTAGTCGCGTGTATATAGTGGCCCAGCGCGACTATCTCATCCTCGGGCGGCAACGGGCCGGGCCCCAGATTTCTCTCGAGTAACCTGTAACCAGCGAGTCTTCATCGGAAGTTTATAATATATTATAATATAAAATTAATAGTGACGTCACTTTTTATGGTAGTTTGTTGTACGAATACACAAACCTAACATCGTTATAGGACACTAACATAATATTATTATTATTATTATTATTATATGTATTCGTTTTAGTTTTAATTAATATTATAAGTAGGTATATTATATTGTATTCAAATATCTCATCAAACAATCTGTAATTGGATGTTAATATGTTGTAATGGTTAAGAATTTAAAAACGTACAACTACCATCCTGATAGACAGTTTGTTATGCACTAGATACGCCACACGTTACAACGTATATATTATTATTATTATATATTTATTACCATCAAATTCTAAATTAACAGGTTTTCAAGTAAAATTTTCTCGAGTCCCAATCTATTTGCACCACTCAAAACCACCACAGTAAGGAGCAATAGCTTCTATTTGTGTATTTTGTTTATGACAATTTTTTATTTGTTTTAATTTTTAAGTGAATTAGTCTAGTCAACATTCTCATAAATTGTAAAAATGTAGCAAACAAAGAAAAAATTTACAATCTTGATTTTCATTTATACAATTTTTTTCTTTAATATATACATTTTTTTTTTTATTGGGTAAATATATTTTTGTAATACATTATTGTTTTATACATAAACAAACATATGTGATTTAAAAATAATCTTATGTGCATAATATCATATAAATATTTGTACAAACATATTATTGTCTGTCTTTCTACAAAAGAAGGGTCCATGTTTCGTTGTTAAGGCCTTATTTAATGCTAATCTATAAGAAAATAAAATTAAAATAAAAACTTTTTATGTCATAAGTTTTCTTGTAAAGTAATTATGTACTTATATCATGTATATATATAATTTATAATTAAATAAAAAAATATTAATTTAAAAAAGATACTTTACATTCCATTTGTCGTAAAATTTATAACATTTCAAATGTGTCATTGAGAATCTGGAAAATAGTATTTTTGAGACATGAACATACGAAACAGTCCCCCTAGGTCAATAGGATAATGCATTTCAGAGAGCAGATACATATATAAGACTTGAGGATTCTCAGCAGCATATAAAGTAAATATAATTTAGCTACAGAAGGCAAATCATTTGAGTGATCTGCCATGAAGCGTTTTGTTAGAATGGGCAGTTTTGAGTTTTAGCTACATTCATTTGCTTGGCTTCCACTAATTTGAGTTCGAGAACCTATAAAAAATATTATATTTAACATCATTAATATAAGTTTTAATTGGACCTAACTTACATTTACTTTTCTCATCAGATCCCCAACGATATCACCAACTCTAGCTAATTTGGTAGGTGGTGAATGAAATACAACAGTTCCACTTAAACCTAAACAAATTAAATAATAACTCAGTTTTTATTTTATTCAAAAAATGTTTTGATAAATTTACTTTTTGTATGACTTTTTGGCGTGTTATCTGCTGAAGAAGATAGTCTATTGTCTACTGCTGCTCTAAAACTACTACACCGCCTGACAGCAGCTGCAGCTTGAGATTCATTCATTTCAGGATTTAATTTTCGCTCTTTACTTTGAATTTCTTGTTTAAGTTCTGAAAATAAACGTATTAAAGTTATAACAAAATGCAATGGTGAAGAATAAATTGTTTATGTAAAATATATATTTTATACACGTATATAATTCTATAATAAAAAATATTTCACTGTTTTGAGGAAAATCAAAATCTTATTAGTGATCAGTATATAAAAATAATTTTCATTTAAGTCTAGTTTTGGTAATGTAATAACCAAATTAATATTATTTGGTTAGCAAACAAATATATTACTACAGAATAATATTATATATATTATATCCAACATTTGAAATTTTTTATTTTTATTAATGCTGATTATTTCATCATTTAAATTTAAGTTTTATAATGTAGTTATTTGTATTACATTACCAGTTATTGATTTCTGTAGAAAGTCTGATAATAGATATATCTTTCATAAACTTATTAGTGTTTTAGATTTAATACTAACAAATTATGTATTACTGTTCAACTTTAGACTTACCGCTAATTTCATCTTTTAACCTTTGAACCATAGCTTGCAAACTTTCTTTTTCATCAAGTTCTACTTCAAGAAGTGCATTTCGTTCAATTGCATCATTCATTTTAGTTTCAAAATCTCCTAAAGATGCACAAGTTTCTCTGAAAATTACAATTAATGGATCATTTATTTATCTAATTAGATAAAAAATGTAAATAAAAGTTATTAAATTTAAAAACTTGAGACAATATATAAATCGTTTCTTATTAATTTTTACAAATAATTTCATTGTTAGTAGGAGAATTTCAATGCACTGTTTGCTTTATCCTTTTCACCCACAAGGAACATGAAAAATGAACATAAAACATTCACATAAAAATAATTGCTTAAGTAATCTTAGAGTGAATGAAACCTCACACTACAAAAATTATAGAAAAAAACATTATTCTTTAATAATTTTTTGATAGGCAATTTTACTTTAATATAACTCAAAAATTATAAAAAATGATTTTATTTGAATAAGTTTTATTTATTTTATATTCACATAGACCCAAGAAAAAATATATATTGCCCTGACATCTTTTTAAGATGATTTATGTAATGATATTGTGTTAAAAATTATATTTTTACAAGTAATAAATAGCCAATGTTATAAAGATAAAGCAATTAATAGTGTTTGTGATCAGAAAAATAATAACACTTAAATATTTTATATTTATCAGTTAGTTTATAAATTAATTATGAAAGTGCTTACTAAAATTATACGAATACATTTTAGCATATTGTTCTAACATTAGTTGGCAGAGGTGACTGGTGTAGAACTGTTAGTTGTAATTAGTTATAAATAATTAAATAAAGCAGAGTAAAAATAGAGGTGGTGGGCAATTATTCAATTTTATCATAAATAACAATCAAATAAAAATTAAACATTAAATGTTTATAGTTTAATCGAGCTATTTAAAATTATCATAATAATAGAATAATTGTAATAATTCATGAATACAATTTTGGAAGTTTTTGAGAGCAAAGAACATTTTTTTGATTAACGTGTACACTTTTATCAACATATTTACTAATTAAAATTTTTAGAGTTAAAAAGAATGTAGTTAGAATATATTAGAAAAACGGTTTAATACACAGATTAATTAAAATGCCATTACTTTTGTTAATCTCAACTATCGCCTGGTGCTATAACCACCTGCTTGATACAAATCCATAAAACTCAATTACTATGTTTACATATGACATGATATATGGACAAATGTATGTCTACATTTTAACTAAGTAAAAAGTGCTTCGAAATACCCACTGTTGTGGTCATATTTGTGCAACACTATTTTTTTCTTTTTGAAAACATACTTTCATATATTTCAACAATTAATACTGGATCCCCAATCAAAAGGATGCCACACTCGCATGTCTCCGTTCTACAAGTGAGCAACATAACAAATTTACATTCAGCAGATTACATTTAGCTTAAAAATTAGAGTGAATCAACCTATTATGAAACTTGATGGGTAAAAACATTATCTATGTCTGTGTGTTGGTTTTTACGACTTTTCAGTTTTTAAGTGAGTTATGAACATTTTTAATTTATGCTATATTATAAACGCATAGTTATGCATATATAAATTGATGAAAAATTGAACTATCATAAAAAACCAAAATACGAACACAGATAATGTTCTTATTATCAAGTTTCATAATAGATTCATAAATCAACTAGTTATGTTACGTACTTGAAGAAAGAGACAATCATGCGAGTATAATGGTGTCCTCTTAAGTAATAATTATTTTTGAAAAAAAAGCTACTTTTCATACTTCTTATGTATATTTATTTCACTTAATTATTACGCCATAAGTTATATAAGTGTCATTTCTGAAGTTCAACAATAAAATATAATATCATTTTATTAGGGCTACTAGGTAAATTACTATAGTCAAGATAATGGGAATGTGCTATGCCTATACTTAAGTAATATATAGCAGTATATATAGTATATAGCGCAATTAATTTGATTTAATAATATGAAATTATTTAACTATTTATACTGAGATAAAAAAGAGGATAAAAATAATAATATTTACATGAATCATAATTATGTAATATGGATTATTGATTAAAAACCAACAAACCTTTGAGATTTTTCTAAGTCTTCAGTTTTCTGTTCCAATTCTCTGATGTATTTTACATAGTTTGTTTCTCTTTCGTGAAAATGGATAGCCTCCTCTTGTAAACTATGTATTTGATTCATTAAATTTTGTTGTTCTTCACGATTTTTAGTCTAAAAAGTCATAAATCATATTGATTATACATTTGTAATTTATTTTTCATAGAATTTTTGTACATTAGATGAACTGCGGTTATTTCTTTCAGAATAATCAACATAGGAAAATAGAAATACATCACAGGTCATATTGTATTAAATATTAAGTTATTTTAAACTATATGAACCAAATGCTAATTTTATGAATAATTAACACTAATCTAAATGTGTACATACCCTTAATGTATCGAGATCAAATTGTAATTGATTGTTTTTTGATTTTAGCTCTTTGTTATTTTTCTCCAGAAGCTCAACATCCATTTCCAATTCACGTTCCAGTGACTGAGACTGTTCTCGGAAGTCATCATATTCTTTTTCTAATGCTTTATATTTTTCTTTCCAGTCATCAGTGTCCATTTCGCTTGGATTAGTTATGATTTATTGATTATAACAACTGAATGATGAGGTAACTAGACAGACCTGTTGACCTAGCTAATATCAAGTTTTGAATGTAAATACTGAACGGCAATTCCCGAAGTACACATACCTTGTTTGCAAAATGAAAAAAAGGGCAGCAATACTATTACTAGCAAAATGGTTAGCTTAATCGTCTGTCGTCTAACCAGTAGCTGATGTGATGCTTGTCCCTGAAGCCTCGTACAATTTCCGATATCCTTTTACCAATGACTGCCTGTTGGTAGAGAGTATGAGATGGACTTCGAAGTACAGATTAAATCGGAGACTGCAGAGCTCTCCGTTTTCATCGCCGATCGTAATCAATCTCTGGACAAAATTGGTGGACAATCACAATAATATTGCGCTACAATAACACCGTCGATCCGAATAATAGAAAGTGTTCTATGTAACGTTATCAGCTGCAGCTGTGGAATGTATTTTTGATTTCACAACACAGACACGAAATATTCGAAGTGACGAAACGATTGACGGTTAGAGCGCACGATAGTTTAGGAATTTGGCAACTAACTACTAGTGAATGGTGATTAGACTGGTGCAGCTGACTCGTGGGTCGTGTGAAACGTTTCGTTCCGCCGTTTCGCTCGAGCGATCATCACAGTGGTGGGAGTCACTGGTGCCAAAATAATCGTGCGCAGTGTGACCACGGTTTAAATTACCGTGTTCGCGGTAGCACGATGATGTTCGGTAAAACGACAGTCACTCAGCATTGAATTTTATACCTAATTATTATAATTTACGTAATTGTGTACAAACTACAAACAATTACTTAAAAAATATATTGCGTTTCTCCATTCACTAGTTTTTTACCCGTAATCGATGATATCTCCTTTATGGCGAGAGACCATTTGCACAATATACTTATCTCAACCATCGCAACCTTAAATTAGACAATGACATCAATTAGCATTCGAGTCGTGGTCAATGGGGTGTGCGAAGGGGAGATGATAAATTGTTTCCCAATGCCCTTTTTATCTTTTTTACACTTCAAACATGACTTTGAACTTTGGATTTTGAGTTCATCAACACACAGTATAGGTACAATTTTTACGTATCTGTTGAAAACAACATTTCTGATCGAAAATAATAATATGTAGGTACTGTGGTAACTGACGGTAAGTGATACAAAAGACAAGAAATACATAGATAAATTATATTTTTGTTGTTCCGATGACATTACAAAGCGTTGGTGCGAAGGGATAATTAAGGAGTAGTGTATCAATTATAATGGTTATGAATGAAAAAATATGTAAGTATGTATATGTCTTTTTTATGTTTTAGGTGAATCCTTTGCTGAACTCTCCTAATATAATCTTTTTTAAATATGTATAACTGTATTATTAATTATATATATATATTTTAAATTAATGGGATTTTTCTGTAATATTTTTAAATATAATGTTATTTTTATCAACTATGAAATATCATTTTATTTTTAAAATCTTGATCATCTAAAATCAATCGGCGGACAAGGCGACAATTATTAGTTTGTTTTATTTTGTTTTGAAAATATTAATTTTTTTGTAAAATGGAAATTCGTTTTAATGAATATACAATTTAACCATATTCAAAAAAAAAAAAAAAAAATAATAAACAACTAATCTAAAGTTTTAATATTAAAGATAAACTATAAAAATACCAGAATGGGATGTCTTTAATGTTTACAATTCTACATTGTAAAATATTAAATTACTAATTTTCTCTAGAAATGAAATTATATTATAAGTAATATATATTGTGTATACATATACTAAATACTAATTCCTTCTGCCTATAATATAGTTATATTTACTCACTTGTTAATTGCTTAATGCCATGATATTATTTTAATAAAATGCATATTATTATACTGTTTTGTTATTATGTAAACGGGGAAAAATGCATTTATGGCAGCAATGCCACTAAAAAGCCTATCTATTACGCCGCGTGATCATAATAACTATTATGACATTAAATTTTAATTATTATCATTTATCATAATTCATTATAAATTTTTTTTATTTATAATCAATGCTATTATCTATAAATAATAAATATATATAATACATATGTGGTATATCAATCAAAAAAGTGCCACAGTTGTGTGAAATTTTCTAGTAAAATGTATTCAGATAATATATATATATATATATATATATATTTTATCTTATTGAGATAAACACTTTTGAGTTATCTAATGTTTATCTTACAGATGAATTTGCCACACCAGGAAAAATGTATCTACCTAGGATATTTTGAGTTACAATGCACATGGGCGTCCCCAGACATTTTTCTAGGGGGGGGCAAAATTTTTTTTTTATCTGAATACATAGATACTAGATAGACCTATTTTTAGAAGCTTATTTCTCATTGGGAATTTTATCAATTGCTATGGAAAAAACATTATTCCAATTTCCAGGGGTGGAAGTGCCTCATCTTGCCCTTTGGGAACGCCCATGACAATGCAAATGATTAAATATAAATAAGCAATTTTAATTTTTCAAGAAATAATTAAATTATGAAATCTATTCTAAGAAGTGTTCCGTGTATTTTTAAAAGTAAATACGATGAAAAATATGACTAGAAATAAAATGATCCTCGTATATCGCTGTTATTAATAATGTTAAGTGACGCACACTGACATAATACACGTTTTGGGTCTTTAACAACATGACACGTAGGTATACAGTTTTAGCTGTGAAGACGTAGATTGTCGTAGAATAATACATTTGTCAATAATATTCACACAAACAGATTCATAATTTATAGGTCATGATGTTAATATTATACATATATTTCTATTTTTAATGCTGTGTAGCATAATATGTATATTTCGAGGAGATAACGTTATTATATTTACCTTTAATTATAAGTATGTATCGAAAACATGAGTAAGTTATGTACATGTACTCATGTACCTATAGTTGACAGACATATTGTATGCTGTATAAACAATGCATAAATTAACTGCAATAAATAATTTATAATTTTTAAATAACAACTTTAGCCAGAAATATAAATAATCACTAATCACCATTTTCATTACATTTTGATAATAATAAAATATAAAATGTTTTGTTTTGCATAGTTTATACGTGCAAAGATTAAGAATAAAATACAGGGGATTTTTTTATCAAACAACACTCATTATTTCCAAAAGTATTCATGTTTTTGAAAATATTTTTTTTACATAGTTTTAAATTGTTAAAAAAAACATTTTTATAAAAAAATTATATTTTTAAATATTTTTTATCCTTATAATTTTTTAAGTTTTTTACTTTTTTGAATTACAACATAGATTTTTAATTTCATATTCCAAAGCAGAATAATTTTCTGAGTATTTCGAGACATAAAAATCGAATTTAGGGCGAGTAGTTTATGAGTTATACGTATTTA
>VUJU01000278.1:0-18636 GCA_009835225.1 Aphis craccivora
GGAGCATTATTTCGACTAGTTATGCTGTACATAGACACAAAAACAAAAAACAAAAAAACACATCATTGCAAAATCAATACATTCATCACTTCGTTCAGAATCTAAAAGGTTTAGGTACATATAACATCATACATTTTTTGATATTTTGAATATTTATATCTTAAAAATATGGTTGTAACATACATTTTTAATCACCCTGTATAAATTCAGATGAGTATATAGCATATAGAAGTCCTTTTCCGGTAGTGTATTAAAATATAGCTGCTACCTATCGCAATGTACATAAACCTACTTACCCGTATGGGTACGTGACCGAACGACGCGCTCCATGGAATGACCTCCGAATTCCTTACATAAATGAACCGGACGAAACGTCTTCTCAGCAGACGTCCTCTATACCTTTTGCAAGTGCCAAAACCATCAATCACCGGATCCCGATCTCTCTCTTACACATAATATGTACAATATATTTGCCGTTTATCTCCGTGCTCATAGTTGTCATTCCCACTACCATCGTCACCATGACGTGGCCAACCAGAGGTCCAAATATCTATTGAAATAATAAAAATACCAAAATTGAAAAGTCTCTACGAAGATCACTGTCGCTGCGGTGGAAAAAACGCATTCCATGCTCAAGCTTATCATTGGATTTTTATGTGCATAATATTATGAGCCTTTTGACTATCGACATTCCGCACAAGAATATAATAATATAATATAATATTATGTCCTATATCTGCATACAACACACAAGATGGCCTACAATTTTTCCGTTTGTTATTTTTTACTTTGTTTACTTATTTCAACACAGGAAAATGGAAAATTGAGTAGGGCTACCATGTTTGAACATAATATTAGGTAGTTCAAAATACTTCATAAACGAAAATCCCGTAATAAATTTCACATAGGTTTTTTTTCTCTAGACTTTGACTGTATTTTGCACCGCAGTAGGAAAATATAAAGTTAATTAAATGAATATGCCGAGCATAAAGTTTTTTTTTTAGGCAATCTTCAAATAGGTTTTGTTAAACTTTTTAATTTTTTAATTCCATAATTTATTCCAAACAAAGTTATAAATTCATAGCATGCACATAAATTCGGTAATTCTGGCATAGCATTTAAAACAACTTCCAACTTGAATACATTTATAAAATAACAAACTAAATTATGTCAACGTTTTAATGAAACATATTATACTTACAATTATTTATAACTTTGACGAACATAATTGTTATATTTTAGACAAATCTGTCCAACTTGTTTTTAAAGAACGTTTATAATAATACAAATAGGCTATGTGTCGAACAAATGATTATTTAGTTGTTTAACTACAACAAAAACACCCGATTTATAGAAACTTGAACAATATTAATTGTTTTATTCGACGATAACACAACACAATTCGTGCTTAGGTTGCTGATTACGGGTGTATGCGAAATACAAATACAATTGATCTATTTTCTGGTAATTTCGCCACAGTCACATCACTTAAATAATATTATACATAATTTATTACGATAAGCATTACTATTATAATCATGATCAAATTAAAATCTAAATTGAATAATATTAAATAATAAAACAAATGTAGTCTTACTGCGTAAACAATATTGTATTATCGATTGGAATTTTGATACGATAATATAAAATATTTTTGGGCACCTACCTGTTGCCCTGAGAGTAAAATACATAATATAGATTATAGGCAGTGAAATTTTCTCAAAATATTTACTTATTTACTGTGCATAACTCACATGCACAATATTATAGTATTACGTGGGCGATATATATTTTTCAAATTCTTATTTTTTGCACGGTAGTATGATATATATATATATATATCACTCTTCAGCCACTGCAGTTGGAACTCGAGATGTGAGTGTACATATAGCGTGTGGTGGTGGCGGTGGTGGTGGTGGTGCTGGTGGTGGTCAGCAAAACTTCAAAGTCCTCGTTATACACCCTCACGATCAAGTGCGATCAGAGATCTAGAGGACTCAACGACGTTTTCGGCCGTCTGCCGAAATCCACCCTCCCGTTGTCGGTGGCGATGACGATGGCGGTAGCAGCGGTATGTGTAGACGCGTGACGGATGTGTGTGCGAGAAGTTTGGGATATAAGTCCGTGAGCAGAATACGCTTTACGCTGCTACCGACCGTGACGGGCAGGGTGGTACCGTGGTGGCGAAAAGGGAAGTGGATATGTGTGTGTGTGTGTGGGGAGAATGGGTGGACGACTCGTGAATCGATATAAGGGTGGCACATACCCCCCTTACTGCTATTACTACCGCCACACTGCCACACACAACCACCTCCGATATGCCTCCACTCTATCGCGACCGCTACTGGTGACGTGGTGGTGATGTGTACATAGGTGTACGTTAAAATCGATATCGGGCGGACACACGCCGCACGACTTAGAGGTTTCGTGGATATTTTGACATTCGTATATATATTATATTATATAAGGCGTAGCGGAGTGATGGCGTGTAGGGGTCGAACGTACAGGATATACAGTACAGGCGGGTGGGAAAGCTGGTATCGCGATTGTTAAATGATTTTTGGTCGGAGGGCGAGGGGTTCAAAACTTACTCTCCTGCTCTGCGTGCACAAACACACAAAATATAGGTTTTTCTAATGACCAATCGTAAGACGATATTAAAATTCATGGCTCGCGTGTTCCAAGTTAGTTTTCCCAAAAACCACGGAACAACATAATAAAACGGCCTCAAAACGAGGTTTTTACATTCAATTTCGCATATACATGTATAATATAATTGTATATATTACACATTATGTAGATATACTGAGCTAATGTTGTAAAATAAAAATAAAATTCCACGCACGTGGTGGTTAAAGTTAGCCTATAGGGCAGAATAATATAATATTATAATACAGTAATGTGTGTACGGTATTACAGGCACACATAATTGAACAACCGGATTTTTGATCACACAAAATATTATTAAAAATTACAAAGAGCGATTATATAGTGTCAATATGTCGCCAACTAAAATGATTTATTTTTTGAATTTAACGGTTTAATAAATGTATACTGTTCACATGCGTTACAAGTAAATGGATTTACTAAACAGTAACTTCTATAGTAGGTACCTACAGATATTATTATATAAATAATATTAATTATCATCATAAAACTTTAAAACACGGAAAACCAAACATATTATACAGTAACGTTTATATAAATACTACGTTATTTACCTACACCTATTCTGGCTGATATGATTTCAATCAATATTTTTTTATCACACCATGATCATTAATATTTCGTGGTTTTAAAACACTAAAGTAGGTTGTTTCAATGATAAATTAATATAACTACCTACTATATAGTTTTAAAAATTGTATATACATAATACATACCTATTGAGTTTATGGTTGAAATTCGACTTAACCACACCCACGTACAAAATTAAAAAAAGTAAAAAAAAAAATAAAATGTCATACTTTTTAAAATATTATGTTGAAATAAAAATATTGATACAATTTAATAGAAATAAATGTAATGAAAAAACTATACACATTCATATAACTATAACAGA
The DNA here is from genome assembly GCA_009835225.1 of Aphis craccivora. Taxonomy (NCBI): domain Eukaryota; kingdom Metazoa; phylum Arthropoda; class Insecta; order Hemiptera; family Aphididae; genus Aphis; species Aphis craccivora. The sequence goes on from VUJU01000278.1 coordinate 3,563, forward strand.
TATTGATATTTTTGACAATTCGTACTTTAAATTATTATTATTAAATGTATTTTATTTTATGAATTTAACATTTTATTTATTCTTGGAATATAACGTTCAACCATTTAATTTTTCATACTATATATAAATATATATAATACATATATAAATTTTTAAATTTAAAATATTAATTTATATTTGTTGATATTATTTACTTATTATAACTACTGCACTTGCCACTTAACCTGTATTACATTTTAGTATTTTACTTAAGACAAATTTCAATTACTTTTCGGTCAAAACAACCGTACAATTTTATTAATCGTGATTTTTTTTTTTTTAAATACCGTCAAAAATGTTATTAAAATTAATAATATATTAATACAAAATTCGTATTTAACTTAATGAATCGCAATGAAAAATGTCACCGTCATATCCCTCAATATTATATTTTCATAAAAAATAAACCATTTTTTTTTTTTTTTTATATGGTTTTATTGAGGAAAAAGCGAATTGAACTTTTGTTACTATTTTTAGAGTTTGAGAATAAAATTAATTAATTTTCTTCTTGTAAATAATAAGTCGTCAAAACGTAATAACACGATATTTTAATTCCCCAAAAATCATTTTACTGGCTTCGACAAGCTACAACAGCAGGTTGATTGTGTTAATAATTCAATATATAAGTTTTAATAAATAGATACAACTATGTCCTTTCTTTTTCCATATTGTTCATTTGATTATCAACGATTTAATATTAGTTGAGTTTCAGTTCATCACAGGCGTTTGTAAATAGATATGTTTGCAAATCCAATACATTTAACGTTTTTATTATATTCATATTATATTTTACGGTGTACGTAGATCATACAGATATATTATTTAAGCTGGTATAGACGTTTTCAGTAAATGCAGAGGGTATACACTATGCAGTATTAGTTTTAGTGCAAAATTACTGAAAACTTCTATCCTATGATAATATAACGTACTCTAGCTTAGCACTAGATTGTGTTCATATTATAACATGAAAAGCATGGGCAAGAAAGGGTATATTATAGTGCAGAAGTAATGCGCTTGTGCGTATATTATATTGTTTCATATTATTATATATATATACGAGAATAGTGCACGCACAGGCTTTAACTCTGCAGTGTAGGTACGGACACTGCTGCTTGTAAATAATTTAATTTTCGTTATGCAACTATACGAATTACTATATAGAAACAACTGATATATATATATATATATATGTACCTATACAACCATGGTGTTTCTATTCTTTTTTAAACTGTGAATTATCTCTGAGAAATTGAAATTTTTTTTTAAGTTAAGATACTATCTTTTATAAGCATGATTATGTAGTTTAATTACAATAAAAAATATTAAATTTCTCATTAAGTACAAAGCGTGTACATTACTAGTAAAAATAATAACAATAATATGTATATCATATATATAATATGATAATAAATCATATGTATAATATATATATCTTTATGTTTCTAATTATATTGTTCGGTTAATGTGACAAAATAATCAGCCCATTATTATTACAGACACACACGTGCTATAATAGTGAATCGTCCACTATCTATAACTATCTGCCTCTCAATTATGTATTCGTGTAAAAATGTTTATGGTTTACACTGTTTATGTATAGAAATTCAGCACCTTAAGTGGTACACAGTGGCGGTGTCGTTGAAGGTTTAAAACATTACACACCAATCGACACATTCAAAATTTCAATCGTCATTCTAAAGCATCATTTATAAAGATAGGTTCCGTCTCAGATTATTTCGAATAAGCGTTTTACAAATTGCAATAGTTCAATATTAAAGAGGCAGGAGCGATAGTCCCGATAGGCTGTCAAAATGTATTATCTTCATTTCATCAGAAAAAATGAATGATTTATTAAAATATATACAAGAGTATTTGTAATTCAAACTATCAATACATATATTTCCAAAGCTGATATAATAAATAAACTTTTCGGAATAACGGTTTTTTTTATTTATTTAACAATGCTTAGTGTTATTTATTATTCTTCATTAATTGTAAATTATTATTATTTAATTAAACTATTGAAATATTTCATAATTAAAATAATAAAAATAATAATGTGTATTCAATATTCATGTGCTGGAGAACACATTTTTTGTTATTGTATGGAATCAGAGTACTGTACTTTTCTTTTCCAGATCAAACACAGTTTGGAATTTTATTCTTATATTTCAAAATAGATTGTAAAAACTGAATTTACCTGTAATAAAATCTAACAACTTTTATGTATCAATCAATATAAGTGAGAATAATAAAATTTGAATGAGAATTAGATTTTATTTTTTAATAAAAATATTATAATATTTAATAATTTTAACTTATAATCCAAATATTTTCAAATATTATGTGATTCATCACAACCTCATGGATGTTATAACTTCTAAAACTTTTAATTATAAATTTTAACTTATAGTTATTCAAATTTGAAGTATATTTTGACATGTATAAGGTAGGTTTGAATGATTAGTATTAACGTGTAACAAATAAAATAAGTACCTACCTTTCCTATATATATTTAAAAAAAATTAAAAATAACACTTAAAATTTAGAAAAAATACTTAAAAAATAATTAAGTTTAAACAACATTCATATATACTCGATGCTAAAAGTATCAATAAAAAACTTCATACTTTTGTACTTTAATAATCATAAATAATGTGTACACATTGAATAAACTATTTAGCAACAAAATTTGGAATAAGTTTTATGATTTTATCTAATGAAATACTACTTTAATAGGATTAGATATATATTTTTAAGGTTTATATGATCAGATGATAAAATTAAAAATAAGGCCCTTACTGTTGGCGACTTTGATAAAGATCCAATTGAAATTAAATACGTGAGCTCCAACCTCAAAAATAATTTAATGATAATTACCTCAAAAGAAGTTACATAAATAAATATAAGATGGTTGTGGTGCTTAGTCACCAAATTTGAAAATATCCTCTCAATCTATACCTAAGGAATATACTATAATATGTATTTAATATATTTCTTTTGATTATTTCTTACTTACTTATAGAAAAAAAAATTAAATTATTAATAACCGTCCTTATCTGTGCCCCTAATAAATTACAACAGTGGTATTGTAAATCATCGTAATATGCAATGCTGTAAATTATGAAATTCATTTCTATCTTGGTGGCGTTAATAGCATGACAACGCTTTGAATGTTTTTAACCCTTTTCGCTAAAAAAAAAATATCACGTACGTGAATACATAAGAGTGTGTGTGTGTGTGTGTGTGTCGGAGGTGAGAGTCGTTATCGAGCGTGGTAAAGATACCTCCTTCTACCCCGTCACCATTATTTGCTTCACCGTTACACTCAAGGGTCTGGGTTTATTTGTTTAAAAAAAAAAAATAAATAACTGACTGGATCTCGGCCAATGGATATGATGATGGTTGATGATGTGGCTGCTACAAAAAAATAAAATATAAACTACTATTAAAAACCTCTTTTGTCGTTGAAAATGTTGTTTGTACAAGTAAAATGAAACGGTTTTCATCAATGACGGCCATTATAATTAAAATGAAGATTTTTCGAACACAAAACGGAAACCTGCACCTTATTATAATAATATTCAGGGGAACAGTATAGTATACATCGATTATAGTTGACGAGCTACGTTAAGAGTGAAATAGAAGTCGTTAAACGATGCAGCTCGTGCGTTGCAGTGGCCTTTCGTCTGGCGATGTTGTATAGGTACGCGTTTGGATATTGTGCACACGTCTCATTCACTCAATAAGCCGATCTTTTCTTTTTCATTAAACATCTAACTCGTGCTAAACTGAATAAAGGGTTTGGAAGCTATAGTATTTAATCAACTCTTTCAAAAGCACCGTAATAACGAGCCCGTTTAATCCTTTCATCGATGACTTTAAGTAATAATCTAAAACGAAAATGTGATATCTCCAATAGGAATTTAATAGTAGAAAATAATCCCGATTCGTTCAAACAATATACCGAGCAATATCGATTTATTCAATATTGATGTATACAATAATTGCAGTGGCTACAGAGTCACTGGTGTGCAGGATGGTTATTGAAACCTTCATCCTTTGTATTTTATGTCATCAGTAACCATTCGAATAATCACACACGCAGCATGCTTCGACACATAGTCGTTTCTTTTTATCACCAAACTGTGCTCGAGAATAGTCGTTCAAGACAGCCGTGGAACGAAAACGCTCTTATAACGCTATTTCTTATATGCCTTTTTTTTTTGGATTTTCAAAAATACACTTTATTTTTGTAAAGATGACCTATAACATGTATATATGAAATTAAATGATAATGCGTCCAACTTAGGTACTGTAATAATAAACGGAAATGTGACGGTGAATGGCATTGCGATACTTAGCATAGTTTATCACTGTCGCGGAAAACAATCAAAACGGACCAAATAACTTATTGATAAGAAGGTTTAAAACTAGAGTGTTTTTTCATTAATTAGTTTGATATAAATTGTAATTGATTGTTAACCATCGTTTTCGTCTCGTGTTTCAGAATGGGGAGGAAGATTGGCGTGTGGATGATACGGTCCACGGTCGAGGTGCATCTGGGTTCCATTGCAGACATGAGAACGCCATGTTAAGGTTTGTCGGATATAGTAGTATGACCACCGCGGTAATCGGAGTTCGGTCGAGGGTGACGTTAAACGGTGGCTACAACAGTGGTTTCGTTCTGTTCAGGTTAACATGGTAGGTGGTCATCAGCCGCAATCGACGGGAGGCGCCAGCTGCACGGGCACTATGATGAACATACTGAACATAGACGCCGAGAACCGGGTGGTGCTGAACGTCGGCGGCATCAGGCACGAGACCTACAAAGCGACTCTGAAGAAAATACCCGCCACGAGATTGAGCCGGCTGACCGAGGCGCTGGCCAACTACGACCCTGTGCTAAACGAATACTTCTTCGACAGACATCCGGGCGTGTTTGCTCAGGTCCTCAACTATTACAGGTGAGTGGTGCTATTATACAAATTACGATAATATAACCGCAGTACCTCGTATAGCTAGATTTCTACAGAAAAATTCGTGATCATACAATTTTCGTGCTTTTTAGTTTTTATACTATAATATTGTACGAGCGATAATTATTTACTATATAATATTAAATATATCATAATATTGTGGATTTATACGCATCATATTTGCACTTAACATGGTGAGGTAAGTTTATTGAAAACGAATAAACAATATTCAGTTGAGTTAAATCAAAGTTGTGGATTTCAAATTAATAATAAATAATTTACGTATAAAATATTTGACGCTAAAAGTGTAAATTTAATACAGAGAGAGATATTAATTTTGCATAATATTAAAAAGGTAATTCATTTTTTCTTTTCATACTCGGGTGCATGATCTATACATAAAGCTTGTAAACTTTCACGAAAATTTTTATAATATATCAAATAAAATGTTAAATTCTTCAATATTATAATTTATTTTATTAACCTTTAAACAGCATCTGTAATTATTACGAAAAATGTACTTACAGATTAAACCGCATTTATAAATTAAATATAAAAACAAAAAAAAATATTCAATATGTATAATATAATAATTAATATTATTTACTAATATAAATATTAATGTGGTTCTAACATTAATTAAATGTGTTTGAAAAAAAAATTTTAATATTTATCATTGTACTATTTAATTATTATTAATTTGATGAAAAATTTATTATCTATTTATGTTAAAAAGTTTAAGAAAAATTAACATTTTGTCTAATTTGATAATCGTGTGTTATATTACTATGCTTTATAATATTGTGTTATGTAATAAAAAATGTTGTAAATTCTTATACATAATAACATACAATACACATATACCGAATATATTCACAATCCATATTTTAAGCTGTTGAACAATAATATTTATAGCTACTCGAAGTTTATATTACTATAATGCAAATTTCAATATACATGAATATTAGATTTAAGGGATTTACATTTAAAAATACTATTGTGGTCTTCGTGTGTATTGTTGTTATATGTATAATCAGCTTAAGCTGAAGCACGGTGATTCTGTTCACAGCATTAACTCTTGATCGGATTTAAAAGTATGAAAAAAAAAACAATAATAACATTGAATAATATAAAATACAATAGGTGTAGAAATGTACAATAAAAATACTTTTAAATTACGCATCTTATATTATTACCCACTATATTTAAGTATAAAGTATATTGTGTGTGTTTTTTATCCCGTTTTAGTAATCAATTCGTACGATTTTTTGGTTGAATGAAATTAACCACCAAAAAGTAGGTGTAAGTAGGTTTCGAGAATCAACTCACTGCGATTATTATAGTATATTATTAAGGTTACTCATTAGTATAGACCTATAGATTCTTTGGTTGGATATCATAGTAGTCAACAGTAATCCTCGGCTAGAGTAAAATAATTGTATATATTATATTGTATGAAATATACGACTTTAAATTGCATATATTTTATATTTAGTGGTAATTTACTTAAATCTTAAAATCTTCTCAAAATTAAATATGTTAATTGTTTTCTTACTTAATATGTAGGTATATAATATTATAATCATAATTAAAAAAAGTTTGGAAAATTATTATCATATATAATAATATATAGGTATATTGTAAAATGTATGTATGAAATATGTATGAGCTTAAATCGATCATATATATTTTCTACAAGAAATGTAATAAATGTAATTTTTATGTAATACATAAAAATGGCATTTTATTTTTAGCAAAATATTTATATAATATAATATTTAGTTACGTTTTTCAAAAGTTTGTTTTCTTCTTTAATTTATTATTTTGTATTAGACAGTGAGATGTCGGAATATTACTTTATACACTCATTCATCTTCCATAAAACTCTCACAACTCACTAAATGCCTACCTTATGTCAATCATTGGTTGGAGTTATAACTTGGTTTCGTTTGCATTTTATCGTTGCAGTCATACTATAGTAGTAATATAAAAATGATTTTACAGAGTTAAAAAACAAAAAAAAAAAAAAAACCCATTAAATTTCCCTACGTAAAAAGGTAAAATGTACTAACGAGACAGGTTTAATTGATTATTCGTACACAACTGTTTAACACAAACAAACTGACCCACAAGCCACAGCATGAGTAACGTCAAACTTTTAACTTCATTCACATGTCGTAATCCCTTAGTACTTTCGACAAGTATATCAAATTATAATATTATAAACGTGTTAACATTATTTTTTCTTCATCTTTTACTTCTCCTCTTGCCCATCCCTGTGATGGCGTAATACAACGTCGTTATTTTTCGTTTTTATCTTTGCAGCAGCTCGTGTAAAACAATAATGATGATAATAATAACGTACCGACAGCCCACGTAAATCGTAGGTATGAGTTATACCTTATCCGTGAAATTGTGAAAATATCTAAAAATACAGTATGATTGTTTAAAAAAATTTTAGAACTCAGTTCGAAATATTATAACAATTATTAATCTAGCGTTATAACTTTTATTTCATTTTTTTTTGCTAGATTATCCATAAATTAATTTCATAATTTATTTTTGGATTAAATATTAAAGGTACTTAGAGAATATTTTTGAAAAATGTTAAATATTTTAATGACAGTTTCTGTTTTCAGTTCGTATATTTGATGATTAGTACAATTTTTATCAGCAGCATGATTAAAAAATAACGACATTTATTACATATGTCTTATTTATCTGTTACCATTCAAAGTTTATTTTTGAAACATATTATTAGCAATATAATATACTGACTTAAATCGTATGATTTGATAAAAAAAAAAAAAAAACATTAATGGCACATTCTCTTTCCGCTGTATAAGGAGTAAAAATTCCCACGAGTATAGCTCTATAGAATAATATCGTGGAATATCGACATGTTATATGGGTAAAGCACGTAAAATGAAACATATTTTTATGCCTACACGTAAAATGGAGGTTTTGGTATTTTCGTTTTTATTTCATTTCCGTAGGTACTGCAATAGATAGGTATGTTATTAGGGACATTATAGTTAGATTAGGTGGGTGCCGAGGTTATCATTTCGATTTATTATTATTATTTTCGTTTACCAAACTGGTGGGAGGTATATAACGCAGATTTTCGCGTGACCGATAAAAACCAACACCGGTGCGAAAACTGACGATAAATCGGCAAGATATTACTGTAGTTTCTGAACCTATGTAGGTAATAATTTTTCTCCTCGCTGGGAACTGACGACTGCTGCAGGCTATGTCGTACGCAATATTGATCCGCCGTTTTTCCGCTGTTCAAAGAATCTAGAATTAACTTGTGAACGCGTAAATTAACTTTAAGCAAATTTAATAACTGTTTCAGTAATAAATTATTGTATCGTACGAAAAATATTTCTATGAACAGTTTTACTATAAATTGAAATAAAATAAACATTTGTATGTCACCATACGTTACTGTACGAAATTTAATATTTTATAAACCTTAACAAAGAAATGCTTTCGTCGATCGTCTAAGAACACATTTTATTTTTGGTTAAAAATACATTTTTAAGTAAACAAAATGATCTCAAACATTGAATGTTATCCAAACTTTCGTCTAATATATATTATTGCATAGACCAAGTTATTAAAGTATACCAACATAATTAACATCTCCATATATATTTGTCAGTGTTACAAATCCTGATTGAAACTTTGCAATATTGTAAGTTAGTAGCGGTTTTATTATTACCGTAAATAGTAATATAAAGCATTTTATCTGCAGGATTAAGGTGTGGCTTAATAAAAGGTAAATATAGGATTGTTATCCATGTGTGTCCTTAGTTCAGTTTTTTTTTTATCGATGTCGTCACAATTTAAATATATATATATATATCATGTTCCGTTATATTTCAACTCAATATCTTTATTGCTTTATATATTATTGAACTTTATTAAAACTGTCACATGGTGGGTGATGATATAATATAATATATCATTGTCATATCATGTGACTACATTACATACCATATTATGATTTTTATAAAGTGAAATATTTTTTTATATAAATTGTTTGTTGAGTAGTTTTTTTTTATTATTCGACGCATTTTAAGTATATATATGTATATATATATACACACACATTGGTACCAACGGTCCAATTTAATATAATATTAATATTACAAATCCCTACCTCATCCACTCCTCAAAAATGGTCTAAATATTCTAGTCATTGTCGAACCCACGACTGAGTCTTGGTTATTATCATTTAAGAAAAATGAGAATTTGCAGATAATGATGATTGTTTTCCCCTCACCAACTCTTCCGATATTACCGTTGGTGTTAAGGAATTGTTCCAAAAACTCTGGTGAACCTTCTTTTCCACTCCATCACAGTGTCGCCACCAATCCCTCACTCTACTGGAAATCCCACCAAAGTATCCCAGTTGTTTAATACGCTTTAAACAGCAGCTGTCAAACATAGAAATTGACAGGTTGTCAATCTATCGGTGAACCCAACAAACTTGTTCATACCATAAGGAATATGTATATACATAATACACATATACAAACATTGCATAATATATATATATATATGTATTAGATAATAATATGTTTGTAGGGTTTTTAACATGATATTGATTTTTTGTCGAAAAAACACACACCCACAGAAACATAATATATTATGTATATCATTTTATATAATATTTATGTATCGCAATAAGAGAGATAGAATAAAAACGGAATAATTGAGGATTTTTTTTTAAACTTTGATATGACTTACAAATAAGAAAATTTGACTTATATAAATATAATAATATTATGAAAACATGATAGTTGAATTGAATTTAGATTTATTATTCAGATTAAAATTGTATAAATTTAATACTATACTTGTAAAATAAACAAGAACAATTTTATACTTTTGATGATATTTAAAAGTAAATTTACTTGATGTTTGAAGTATTTTTCGGTGTATTATTTAGCGTAAATAAATTAAACAAACTAGGGATGAATATTATTATTATTATTTCAAATAGTATAACTAGTAAGTGTATATTATAACTGTTATTTAGTAATTTATTACGTATTTAAATATAAACGATACTTATAGCTTTAAACCATCACATAATAGTTTTATATATTAACGCCAGCTTGATCCAGTTTTATTTCTACGATTATCCCAAAATGTTTTAACGATTATCATATATACATCACATAATATGTATGTAGTGAAGTACATAACAATATTTTATTGAATGGGTAAAAATACGTTTTAAAATAATATATAAAATATGTCAATGTCAAAGTTATAATAAAATTTTAACTTGACAGTTTTATGAAATTAATTATTATATTTTTTGTAATTTAATGATTCAATATTAGTTCCCTGAATTTGTCAAAAAATATTCATTAATTTCTCGGAAAATATTAAAACTTTATAACTAACTATAATTTTGATTATTTTATTTTAGTAGGTAATTAATTTAGATTATTAAATTTAAGTATATTAACTGTCAATTAATATCATGTTACTTTTATAGCCAAAGTATTGTTATTATTATTTACGTTAATAACAATGCAAACGAGTAAAACAACTTTTCTTACACAATAATTTGAGCAGGTATGATTATTGTTACATAAATCAGAAACCACTAGCATTGTTTCATATTTCCATCTAAAATCGTATAAATAATTACGTAAAACAGCCAAACACGTTAGTATGGCCTATAAAAAATAGATATTCAAAACTATATAATAAAGTTATTTTATTAACAGTATGATCAACCAAAAGTATATAAGAATAATATAATCCATTTACAAATTATACAACTAATAATACACTTGTTTCTATTTTTACTGCAGAGTTTTTAATCTACGGAACAAATATTATTAATAAGTTATTAGTGTTATTACTCTTTTTTGTACATCCTAAATATACTAACTAATTATTCATGTACAAGTTGTGGTGTTAGGTTAAGCATTGTGTCTAAATATTATGATTAGGATATTGTTGTAAATTTAAATATATTAGATATTCGTATACTGTACCTATTATTGTATCATTGTTGTATCCGTATTAATTATTTTTTTTTTAATATGTAAATTTGTATGTAATTTTTTAGTATAAAGCTAATTTAATTTTGAAAATATTTAAAACATCTCTAAGGGAAATCTATTCGGTCATCTCCAGCTAAAAATATTATTATTGTGTACTTTCAATTAGGTACTTTGTTGCTATTGTAATTTTTTATTGCTATCTATATAATGCTCTAAGTATAAGAATTTTAGAGAGTTAATTTTTTAAATTGTTTATTATACATATAAATATTTTTATGTCCCCTTAAAAATGTTCAAATATAATAAAGATTTTATACTTTTGAATGCATTAAGTCAAAATTGGAGTGTTGTAGAAGTTTGTATAAATTAAAAGTTCAAAGCCATAAATATCATTGATCTTAACATTTATATGGTGGTTCACCCTGTACTATGTATCACGTTATAATATGATATAGACCATTAACTGTAATTAAATGAGAGCTTTTATTCTGAATAAATAACACGAGGCGTTTATTTTAAAACGGAGAAAGTCGAAAGAATAAAATCTGAATAAAGAATAAATAAAGAAGAATTTTTATTATTATTGGGTTGAGTGTTGGTTATTTACAATAGGTATACTATTTTTGCTTTTTAAATTGATATTCGACCATCATTTGAACTGTGCCTGTTTAAAAGTATGTGTATTGAGATAATAGAAACGAATCTCGTTATAAGAATGGATCAACGGCACTCTAGTTGTTGACAAAATATTCGTAGTGATATAACAAAATCTCTGATTCTAAAAAATATAAATGGATCACACACTTTTTACTGCTGAACAAGATAAAATAATATAATCATCTACCTCTCGAGATCTAAGCATAGTTTGTATTAATTTTTTAACGGAACTGTAGCATTGTATTCTGCGAACGATCTATGTTCATAGATTACAAGCTGATGATTACCATGAGTAATAGGTGTTTTGTATTAATAATAAATGTGCGCATCTTATGTATATGCGTAGTGCACAATATCGATGTGGTAGATGATTTTAAAGCAGAAACTTTTTCAATTTCGTTATTGTTTATTGCTATCCCTAAAATCGGAGAATAACGAAATACAATTATATTATGTATAGAAACATTTCGATACTCGAGCAAAAACTGATGATGTTAAGATAGTATAAACATAATATATCATATTAGTATATTGAAGTATAAATCACTAGTCTGTATCTCCGGTAAGTATCATATAATAATGACATTTTGAATTTATTTATGAAGAAAAATAATAAAAAAACCAACAAATACCTATTCGAGTTTCGCAAATCCTTGTGAGTATACTCTATTTCTTTTGTACCAACGCAGTATCAAATTACATGGTTAATTACTGAGTATTACAACATTTTTATTTTCATTCAGGAATTGTTTTAAACGTTTAAAACCACTTAAATATTTACTATGCCGGATTCAGCATAACTCAACACTGACTCATCACGCTTAATGGCCTGATAGATAATTTTGGCTTAAAAAAATGTATTTTTATCACATTATACGTAAATAAATTAACGTTAAAACATAATGATTCGTATGTCTTTGAGTTCACTAAATACAAAGTTAGCATTGTTTTTATAAATTAAACTTTATAGTTTATACACCGTTTACATGGAGTATAAAACAGTACAACTGTAAACGATTTGTGTGACACTTTGTTTGTTTATGAAAACATACTATATTAAATCATAAGTGTATAAGAAATATTGTACCCATATACAAATATAATATATGTGTATTTTTTTATTATTATTCAAAAATAAATAACATAATACTCACCTACATTATAATCATATAAAAGCTAAGTTTTATTATTAATTGTGAGCATTTACTGTAGCAGATGTATTTAATTGTTAAAAACACAACCAAATATAAATAAAACAAAAGAAAATGGAAATCTGAAAACTTGTTCGACAATAATAAATTATTTTCTAACTGAAAATGTTGAATAGTTCTATAATATGTTAAATAATATATTCTTTTAAAAATTGAAAACTTATATAAAGATATTTTTATTTCCTATCTGTTAAATACTATAAATAATAAAAAAAAGATTTTAATTAGTTTATCCTTCAGTATAAAAACTATAAATTTATATTTTGTACTAATAAATATACGAATAATATTATGACATCAAACCACAACTTAGGTAAACACAATAAATAAAAAATATACCCAATAAACGATAATATGACACAGTCTTGGGAAATATTTAAAACGTTAATATTAAAATTTACATTAAAAATGGTAACATTTTTGAGTAGTACCTTAGTACCTTCCAACTGAACGAGTTTGAATTCATTTGATAGTTGTAATTTTAAGACAAATATGGTAATATTGTCTTCGAAATCATACAAAATTTGAAAACGCTGTAGTTCATATTGTAATTAAAGTAGTCTCCTATATATGCATAGTGTATATCCCTCTTTTTCTTTAATCTCTCACTCTCTCTCTCTCTAATCCGGGTAAAATTTATAATAATTTCTGGAATGCGGTGTGGAGTGGATAGGCGATCGGAATGCACTGCGACGTCGTCTTATATGATATGCGCGTGTCGTATGTATAATATTATACGGGCACAGCAAGCAGCTGAGACCTGCAGTTTTGTGGTGGTGCCGTCAGAGCATCATCGTACGTGATATACAATATAATATTATATGCATGTATATATATAGGCGTGCACGTGTGTGTATACACTTAGATAGGGACGTACGAAATGAATTTACCACCCACACATACGATACCAGACAACGAGTGAGGCGTTAAACCGGGTAGAACGGTGGTGCAGAAGATTGTGATGTAGAGGAGGACGAGAAGGAGAACTTCGAGGCAGTGAGCATAGAGACGAACGTCAAAAAGAGTAAAAAGGCCACAGATAAAAGAGTGTCAGCAGCGGGCGAGTATAAAAGTATAATATACAGAGTGATCTATTTACACAAAAATTTAATCAATTCATACGTTATACATTTTGTAGATATTAAAAAAAAAAAAAAAAAAATTAAAAGCCACTGTGATTGAAAAATGTATTCATTATTATTTTTGTGTAGCGTTTTATTTTAAATTCTTTACGCTATAGAGATTTTTTTTTTATACAAACAAATAGGTATTGACTTAAAAAAATGTGCGTGCCCGTGTAAAAGTAGTATCATCCCGTATATCGATTGCAGCTGAGGTGGGCTCATGTGCGTGATACTCGGCTAGTTGACAAGAATAATATTATATCGTGTGATATAATATGTCGGTAGGTACAGCCGCATAATATATTACTCAAAAACTCTGTACAATTGATTTTGACATATATAGTTGACGACTAGGTGTAACTATGCACGTGTTTCTGTGTACGGTATACATATTACGGTGCGACTACAACACCGCAAAAACTTCTTTACACTAGTAATAGTATTACACGGTCACGTAAAAGTCACAAAGCTTCGTTTCTGTAGATCACTCACCGCTACAAATCTATCGCAATTGTTCAATGTAGTTTTGTTATATTACTATTATAACAGTTCAACAGTGACTATTTTTGTGAGTAATATAAAATTATAGAATCTGCACGATAATTAATACTGTAATGATTTTCATAATTCCGAGTGTATAAATGTACATTTATATACAGAACATTTTTAAGACAATCCTTTTATAGATAACATTTTTGATCAACAATAAAATGTTTAGGTACTAAATGAAAATTAAACGAGAAGCGTAGGTTAATCAATAACCACTGTACGTCTGTAGCTAATATAATAATACTTTATATTATGATGATAATTCTATTGTAATAAACAAAGTCAAAATATAAGGAATTCTGATGTACTTTGTTAAACATTTTTACTTGAATAAATATTAGAATATTAGATCTAAAACTCTAGTTTAAATTTAAAAATAAGTATTCTCATAATAATATTATATGAAAATTGTTAGAGTTGTAAAACTAATCTATGATAAAATTATAAAGAAAGTAATTTAATAATAAAAAAAAAAAAAAA